>CAJNSZ010000402.1:83144-98105 GCA_905329745.1 Rotaria sp. Silwood2 | reverse complement strand
ACACCCACACCCACACCCACACCCACACCCACACCCACACCCACACCCACACCCACACCCACACCCACACCCACACCCACACCCACACCCACACCCACACCCTTTAAAAGTTGAAAAAGTTGACTGAAGTAGTTTTAAAAGTGCAAAATAGTACAGAATATTAATTTATTTTACGTTATTATTTAAAAAAGTACTTTTTAGTATTTCTTTTTCACTTTTTTTCACATGGGTGCTCAATTTGAAGAAATTAAACTTATTGATTTCTTAAAATGTAATGGATTGCAACGGAAGTTTTCATTTAAAAGAAAACTAAATATTCACGAACAACCGAATTTATAAGTTTTGAGATTGAAAGTGGAATTATTTTCAATAAAAGAATCTTTTGGAAGATATTTCAATGTTGGAAATCTCTTTTGGACAATAGATCATAGTTTATTTCTAAATCTGCATTCAATTTTGAATATAAACAGGATTTAATCCAACATTGCTTTTATTCTTGAACGTAATTCAACACTTTTAATACTCTCAGACTAACCATCTCTATCAGTATAAGATATGAGTGAGAAAAAGAACAAAACTCAATAAAAAATTCTTTTGTATTTAGTAATATTCATTTATATCTAACAAGAGTTGATATTTTTTTATTTTTCTTGTAAATCGACTTGCTGCATCACTTATCCGAAAAATTTGCTAAAGAATTATCACTAAACTTCAATCATTAAGATATTGACAACATCTATTCAACCAGCATTATCTTATATATAAGACTATTTCTGCATTAGTATTAATGATAAACTAAATATCTCCAAAAGATAAAGAACAAACAAAATTTATTTATTGAATTCGTTTTCTTCATTAAAGTAGAATAATTTTGATATACAATTGAAGATATATTATTGAGGAAATTCAAGAAGGAGATATAATCTGCAAAGAATCCTACTTAGCTGTGCTATTTGAGTCTTTGCTGTTCTCATCTTTTTTTCTTATATTTGTCTTTTAATTAACTACTCAGTTGTTCAATCGATTCTTCTATGGTCTGACGAAATGAGACTTGCAATTTTCGAGTTTTTTTAAAACACAAAATGATTGCACAAACATTTCATATAAAACAAATCAGATTTTTCTCACTTTGGAGGTGTGGGTGTGGGTGTAGCGGGTGTTGAAGTGTGATGCGTTAATTAAAGAATACCTACACCCGCACTTACATCCACATCCACACCCACCCCATATTTACACTCCACATCACACACCCATACCCACACCCACACCCCGCCCACACCCACACCCGCACTTCCATCCCCATCCACATCCCCATCCACACCCACCCCATATTTGCACTCCACATCCCACATCCACATCCACACCCACCCCATATTTGCACTCCACATCCCACATCCACATCCACACCCACACCCACACCCACACCCTTAAAGTCATCTAGAGATCACCATCTTTGCAATCGACCAGATTCGATCTATTCAATTAAAAGATGCACTTTAGACATACTTTGGTATCTGATTGAATTAAAAATTGTAAATTATTTATCTGGAAATTGTTTGAATAAATGATACATACATTATTTAATAATTTGATTTTGATATTCATCAATTTGATGTTTTACAATTCATATTCATTTGTTCAAATGTTTTCGAACAAAATGTTTTAGCAAATTCATTCATAAGTATTCTTCATCAGAATTGAATGGAAAAGAAAATTTTTTTTGTAAAGCATTTCAACCGACTTGAATACGACATTCATTTATTAATCGATCGACGTCAATGTGATACACCAGGTGGAAGTAAAAGAACATCGAAATAAATTTTCTTTTAGAAATAAATTAAATTCAAATATTATATTTTACCTTGAATTCCAAGTGTAAAACTTCGATAATATTGTAAAAAAAAAAGTGTAAATAATTTGGAAAATACAGTAACCAGATCAGTAGTACAACATTTTCCATATAATTCATAATAACAATGAACAACAGATGCAAGTGTTGAACCACAATGTACTTTATCAATTAAACTTGATAAAAGATGACCATGACGAATAATAGCATCTGTATCAACCATTAAATCAATATTTGTTGCATTTAGTTTTGATGATCATGATTAAATAAATTTTTTGATTATTATTGTTTTTTATTTTTGAATTTCTCACTTTCATTGAAAATTTTGATTTACTATCGATATTAAGTTGTGCTTCTTCAGTTGATTGAATATAAAGAAGAATTGTTGAAATAATCTGAGGAAAAAAAGCAGTTTTTATTTAAAAATTTCAATTAACAAAAATACTTGTTTTCCAGTCCATAATTTTTTTAATTTCCACCAAATACAAGGTGGTAATAAACGAATTTTTCGACGAGAATATCATTCAATAGCAATATATACAAGTTGTTGATAATACGATTTAGAAAATCAATGAATAAAAAACCTTTTCAAATAAATCAAAATTATACTTTTCAAAAAAAATCGATCACGTATTGTTAATGCTGAGTTACAACTCTTAAAACAAGCTCAAATCCTCTAAACCTGTCTTAAAGTATTGTTGAAAACCATACAAATCACTTGGTATCTACTTGAAAGTTGAATAATTGAATTTAACTTTCTAGTTTGACATATATGAGGCATCTACTCTAAATACATTTGTTAAGAGAATGTCACCTATCAGAGGTGTGCACCGCTCGTGCGGGTGCGGAGTGCGGATGCGGACCGCTCCGCACCCGCTCGTGCGGACCGTCCGTTTCATCTCGAACAGTATGACTCATATAGTGCGATCGCACCGCTTCCAAAATTTGCGAGCGGTACTGGTGCGGAGCGGCCGTCTTCCCCTTATCTTACCGCNACAAGTTAAGCATTTTTATACGAAAGAACGAAGTATTCAAATGAAAGTTATATTCAAAAGTTGTTCAGCTTTTAACAAGCTATTAGAATATCAGGTCATTTCTGATTCGTCTAGGCTTAATCAAATAAAACACTTGAAATATCGCTCGTTACGGAATTTCACTTTGTTACGGAATTTCATCTTTTTTATAGTTCAAAAGGGGAAGATTTCAGAAATTGCCATTTCAACCTGTTACGATAAAACTGATCTTTTTTCTGACACATGAATAGTACACAGATAATTTTATCTTTCCAGTATGTTAGTTTTATTCTCGCAATGGAATCTCATAAGAATTTCTATCTAGTTTTCAGGCAAAAATGCAATGTGAAAAAGTGACAAATTACGCTTTTTTTGATGAAATTAGTCAATAAATCTCTTTTTCAACACCTGTCGAACCAAAAAGTGAAGTTTAAATCACTCCTCTTATAGCTTGCAACAGGTTTGGTCATCTTTTGATAGCACATTTCCGACTGTCGAGACATTATTCCTCACTTTTGTGATCTTGAACCTTCCCCACACGAGGGTGACCGATACGTGGCCATGCCGATATGCAAATGCTTTATTTAAAACATGGTCAAACAAATGAAATAGATAATTTACAATCAATTTATAAAATATGGATATTAGAAAAAAAAAATCTTTAGATACATTTTATGAACAGATCAACGAACATATGAAATTAAATCCACCATCATCAACTAAAATAGAATCAACAACAAAAAATTTATCAGCTACTCGACAACAGTTTATTAAAGATTTTGAAGCACGAGCATTTAAAACAAAAAGTTTGTATTTTTTTTATCATAAAAAAATTTTTCAATTAATATTTATTTTCGCAGAAAAATTTTGTCCGAATTGTAATACACCTGTACGTGCACTTCGTGCAGATTCACATACAAAACTTTTTTATTCTGAAGGAGTTTCAAATAAACAAATAAAAGTCTATCAAGAACGCATGTCTAATGTTCGGTAAGTATTTAACGAATTTTTTTCGAATTCTAATACTATCCTTTGCATAATCATGAAAATCGAACTATCTAGTATATTTAACAATCTATTAGTTCTAATAAAGAATAACGTGTTAAACAGATAAATGATTAAATATTGAAAGAAGTTAGGACAGCGACTTATCAGTTTTATTACTGATCTTTAGTTTAGTTATGCCTAGGAAACTTTATTTGTACAATTTTTTTTTGCTGTAATTACGTTCACTATATGATGCACTGGCTATTTTCGTTTTCACATATATGTTCTCTGGTATTTGGTAGGTTCGCGTTTTAGCACTTTCCATTATTTCCCTTCTGTCTATTCTACGTTTTTACAATTTACAATGTAGCCGTTCCCTGTTGAGTAATGTAATCGAGTAGAACTATTACTAAGTTTACCTGTTTAGGTAAAAGAATCAAGAAAATAAATTTTCGTTTCATTGTTGGCATATTAAAAAATAAACTTAACTATTATTTATTGAATACAGAACACTCTTTATGTCAAATTTGAAATATTTTCCTCAGCTCAACATACAATTCTGGACAACTGCATACTAAGCTGTTTTGCAGAGTACGAAATTAGAATTTTACATATACAAAACTGCCTTTTCTTATCAGATAATTCCATCAATTCATTGAAAGTTTTTTCTCATAGATCTTCTTCTCGACATAATCACCATTGTCATAAAACTTCTCCTTGTTACAAGATGTTTAGCAAACAATTAAATTAACGAGTTTCAGACGAAAGTGAAATAATTTTATTTGAAACTTTTAGGATACTTAAATAATCATTAACGGTGATAATGTTAGGAAAGGTTTACAGGAACCAAATCCTTTCTACTTCCTGTAGTCCTAATTACTAGTAAGATATGAGCTTGAAAATTGTTTAATCAGTGTGTAAAATCGTCTGGTTAGTTTCAAGTTTGGACACAATGAGATCGAGTAAGTTTCGTTGATTTCTAGTGATGATGCCATAGAGTCTTGAAGTCTTTACTGAAGCTTATATGCACGATAGTCTACTTGAATCTACACAATTTAATACTACGTAGATATGAATGCGACATAAAATTCTTATTTCAATTGACGAATATTATTTCTTTTGATGATAGGTAATCAAAAAAAATGAATAATAATGATGAAGCAATAGATGATGATAATGACGATGAAGAAATGTTAACAGAAATGATGTCCAGTGAAATGTATTTAACACCATTAGGTGTATTAAAACATTTCGAAAAAATTTGGACAAATGAAAAAGAAGTTCTCACAATTTATTTAGCTGCTTTACGATCACCACAGCATTCAATAACGCATGTTCGTAATAATCCAATAAGTTTATTCTTTTTTGAAGTTCTACCTGGTTCGCCATCAAAATTTCGTCCCGTATGTATTTAATCTTGTTTTTCGAAAAGAAANAAAAACGTGTGAAACCTTCCAAAAACCTGGTGAGTTTTCTAGAAACCCCACGAAAATATTCTCGCTAAAGTGTCTAAGTAGCAGATATGGATGGTGCGCTTCAAATAACATATCGGAAGTGATTTCCATCACTTTTGATACGTGCTAATAAGAGAAAATTCCTTGAAAACCATCCGGTTTTCCAGAAGCTTTCCACTGAGACATTGTCAACCGGCATGAGATTTTTCTAGTGAAAGGTATTGAACCTGCTATGCTCTTCCATTTGACACTAATATGAAGGTTCTACGACGTACCCTCTACCTAGACGAGGGTTTTCAAAAAAGCAATTTCTGCTGGAAAATCAAGGAAAACCCTCGTTTTTGCTGGGAGAGTATTTTGCAAATAACTTTTTTTTCGAAAAAGATAGAGACCTGCGGTTTTCACCATTGAAATCAGCGCTCCAAACTACATATGGCTATGTGTGTCACGTCGCTTGCGTAACTGGTCGATGTAATGATGGTAGAAGTCATATGGATTCACCCAACTATTAAATCAAAATCATATCGATAGAAGTATGAACAGTGGTTCGAAAGAATGAATAAGTGCATTAGTGTACAAGGACAGTACTTTGAACAAATATAATAAAATCATTTTAAACTAAGCTACCAGTATAGCAAATCTAAAAACTGTTGGAGTGACCCACGTATCAGATCGTTAATTTTTAGCAGTAATTCATATAATAATATAGTCGAGATTTTTGATAAACTTCATCGATATAAGGAAATTTATATACGATAGTGTTACGGGCACTGCCCTCACAGTATGTTTTCTTTCTCTTCTCTCTATTTCCCTGGATGTGATAT
Source organism: Rotaria sp. Silwood2 (assembly GCA_905329745.1). Lineage (NCBI taxonomy): Eukaryota > Metazoa > Rotifera > Eurotatoria > Philodinida > Philodinidae > Rotaria > Rotaria sp. Silwood2. The sequence goes on along the minus strand of CAJNSZ010000402.1, from coordinate 91,978 downwards.
CTTTGATCATATATCATCATCTCTTTCTTTTCGTTCAAACCCTTGATGCTTGTGATCATATATATATGCGCGTTTTCCCTTTTCTTTTCGGTTCGTTATGTAGCTTAGTTGTTATACGTGTGTGTAACGTAGGAAGATGTACGTATGTGTGAGGACATTTTTGATTTAGTACAAATAAATGAAAGAAGATTTATAACATCTTATTCCCCTAATAGATAGCTACTCTAATAAAAATTTTAAAAAATAATCAAAATAAAATTATTTTTTTTTCCTTTTGTTCGATTTATATATTATGATAGTTCTAATATATATAGAAAAATAATTAATGAATAAAAAAATTCATTTTTCTATTCTTTTTTTCTATTTATACAAGATGATCCTAATTCGAATTAAATTTTTAATAAAAAGAAAATTAATCTATTCCTTTTTTTTCTTTTTACTGCTATGAAATAACTCTTATTCAATTATAATTATGATCAGAATAAAAGTTATATGTTCTTTTTCTTTTTCTTTTTTTGTATTTTCTATTTATTAAAAACAGTTCTAATGTGAATTATGATTATGATTGAGATAAAAATTGATTATTGTTGTTACTTATTGAAGTCCTTGTTTGATTTAATAAATGAAATTTATTTTATAATTACAATGAGATAATTATCAAGATTATTACAAAGTAAATATTGTATGACAAAACGAATGATAGATTAAAAAAAATGAATAAGTTTAAAATTTCATAAACATGAAATGGAATATAAATTGATTAATATGTTACAAAAAAAAACATTCAAATTCAATTTCTGAAATCAATAATAGAAAAGAAAATATTCGAGACGACAAACTATGTAATTAATTTTGTTTTTCTTTCTATGTAATATTAGTCGACCATTAAGACATGTCTATCTAAACGAATGAAAAATATATATGTATTCTATTGTGTGAAATAGAAAACAAAATTCTGTTTATTTTATTATTTATATATAATATTGATTATTGTCATTTAGATAAATCTGTATATTATTTTGTTTTTAATTTTTTATATTAAAAGCTTCAATTATGCCAATTGCTTATGAAAAGATCAGCAAACGTGAACATGTTCCTCAAGGTGAAGACGGAATTAGCAAAAAACTAATTACTACAGATGACTGTGGACCATGTGTCTTCTTTTTGGTAGACTGTGTATTTCAAGGAAAAAAAATCTGCTATCTTAAACATTATGATTTTAAAGAAATTGATGATTCAAATATGTCACAATTAGAATGTTTCATGGCTTTTTTATCTATCATTTCTACTGATTTAAAACATCATATTGATATAAAATCAATAAGACCTCATGATTTAGATGGAAAAACAGGTCATCACGATTGCCGATTAACTATTGGAGGTGGTGATGCACACACTCAATTTTAATAAAAAGTTCTTTTTCTCTTTTTTTAAATCCAACTACACATTATATGTTACCTAATGAACTATTTAATGATCCTGATATATTCTATCTTTATCAACAATTCATATACAAAACAATAATCTTTGAATCTGTCAGTAAAGTATTGCCTGATTATGAAGAAGATCAAAGTTAGTTTTTAGTAAATATTGATTTAAAATAAACATAAATGAAATTGAATTTTAGGTGTTCTTAAAAATGATGGACTTGATTATCCAAGTTTATCAATGAAATATAGATGTACAACAAATCGGTTAACTATGAAAATTGATTGGGTATCAACGTCAGGCAGTTTTTCATTGGCAACAATGAAAGTGAAATTACACTCACAACCACCACCAACAACAACATACTATTATTGGGAAAAAAATGTACAAGAAATTCATAAATTTCAACAGAAAGCAAAACCTGATGAAAATGAACGATTAAGTGATGCCTTATCATTAATTCCAAACAATGGTTTATTTATTAAGTTAGTTATTTCTTATATTCTATCTTAGAAAATAAATGAAATTTTTTAATTATCTAATTAATAGTATTAAAATTGGAATTAATGGATTTGATCTTCTTGGTCAACATATATTTCGATGTGCACTTGAAAAAGGTATTCAAGTAGTCGCTATCAATGGTTAGGATTAGATTTTATTTATTTATATGTTTTATTAAATATATTCTTCTTTTTAGATAAATCTATTCCTCTTGATTATATGATTTATATGTCCAAATATAATTCAACACATGGCAAATTTAAAGGTACAATTTCAAATTATTTTAATGGCACACTTATTGCTAATGGACAAGTAATCAATGTCTTTATGGAGTAAATATTTTAAATAAATAACTTTCAATATTTGATTTGATTTGATTTGATTTGATTTGATTTGATTTGATTTGATTTGATTTTTAGAAAAGAAGCATCAAAAATTCCATGGAATCAATTTGGTATACATTTTTTTTTCTTGATTTTTTTTATTGATAAGGAACTAATTGTTTTTTTTTAAAGATGCTGAATATGTTATTGAAACAACCGATGAATCTACAACAATTGATAAATGTCAACAACATTTACAAGCTGGTGTTAAAAAAGTTATCATTACAAGATCATCATCTGATGTTCCAATGTTTGTTATGGGTGTCAATCAAGATAAATATACAGGAAAAGAAAGAATTCTTTCAAGTGCATCATCTACAACAAATAGTTTAGCACCACTTGTTAAAGTTGTTCATGAAAAATTTGGTATTATTGAAGGTTTAATGACAATTATACATTCATATACTCCTATACAAAACATTATTGATGGACCATCAGATAAAGTATTTAAATGAAATAAGAAAAAAAAACAAATCTTTGTATTTCTATTTTACTTTAATAGGGTTTGCGATGTGGACGTGGAGCTGCACAAAATATTATTCCACTAAAAACTGATGTTGCTAAAGATGTATGTTTATTTATTTATAATAAATAAGAAAATTGATTTGCATTTAATTAGATTGGAAAAATTATTCCTGATTTAAATGAAAAATTAACTGGTATAGTTTTGCATGTTCCAACACCAAGTGTTTCAGTTATTGATCTTAGTATTAGATTAAATACACATGTAAATCATATATTTATTAATATATTCTTCAAATTTCTTTATTTATTTATTAGGCTAAATATGAGGAAATCCGTAATACAATAAAAGAAGCTGCTAGTGGTCCATTAAGAAATATTTTAGCTTATACTAAGGATAAAGTTGTTTCAACAGATTTTATTGGTGATACACATTCATCAATTTTTAATGCTAAACCTGGTATTTCACTCAATGATAATTTTGTCAAACTTATTGCATGGTATATTTTTATTGATTTATTATATTTCTTAATGAAATATAATAATTTATCTATTTAGGTATGACAATGAATATGGCTATGCACATTGTATTGTTGATCTCATCAAATATATTGCTAGGAAGGATCGTGAATATCAAGCTTAAACAATGATTGAAATATATGACAAACATAAACTAATTAGTCTTATCGAATATAACTTCTTTTCTTGTTGTTTTTATTTGAATCAACATTTCATTTAACAAACAAAAAACCTTTTTTATTCAATAGCTTTTAGTGTTAGTTTGTATTATCATTTTTCATTCAACTGTAAGAAGAAATAAAAGAGTCAAACTTTTTTCTTTAAAATATATTTAGATGTATGTTTAAATTCAATCAATAATCTTTATTAGGAAATATTTTATTTGATTTTTCAATATCATTTCAGTAGAAATAACAAATAAATGATTCGTGAAAATAATTCTATTTATTTATACATTAGAATAACTTTACAAAAAAAAAGTTTATTCATAAAACACTACACGTATATGAACTAAAACATCGCCAAGATTCATTACAATGTTTATCTTTTGAGCAAGTTATTTTATCATTTGATTTTGTTGTATAATACCATTGAGGACCAGTTACAGAAGGAAAAGCACCAGGACATTCTACCCAACAATAACCTTTATGACATCCAAACCATTCTCTACAAGTTATTGTATCATTTCGATTTTCTAATGGAATATGTTTACGACTTTTTTCAAGTACAGAATCTATTTGTTCAGTAGTTTAATTATTGGATTTAAATAATATATCATTTATCAATTGATGTATTTGTTTTTCTATTTTATTAATTAGAATAGTTAGTCTGCGAAGTTGAGGTGGATCTTGAAGACAACCATTGATAGAATTTTAAGGAACCTTTAACAAAAATTAACTTTTCCTTTTAATATATATTAAAAAAAACAAACAGATGGCTTACTCGAAGTTGATTCTTATCAAGAACTTTTTCATAAAATTCTTTAATATTTTTTTCTTTATACGACATTAATTGGCAAATGTGATGTTGTCATTAAAGAAAGATTTGATCGAATAAGATTATTTATCTAGAAAAAAGTATTTATTTAATAATAATATCATTGCACTAACATGTTTAACATCAATTTTTGCAATTCCACCAATTAATATTATTTGTCGAATATCTAATAAAATATTCATTGATCGAATAAAAATTGATTGATAATGATCAAAATAAGAAAGTTCTTCTCTATAACTGCATTTATTGATTATCTATAATAAAAAAAAAGATAAATATAAAATTTTTATTTTTACTTGCTCAGACAAAATAAGACATGGTGTATCATAAAGTCATTTATCTTTTTTTATATCCATCAAGAATTAAAATCTCGGATATTCTTTTGTTGATAATTAATATAATTTATGTGTCACTTTATTCAAATGATCGATCTTTACTAAAAGCATTTTCAACAGATAAATATCTATATAATAGAACACTTTTTCTTATATTCAATATCAGATTTAAATCCACGACATCATTTTATGGTTGATTGAATATTTAATAATATATTGTTCATTTAAAGAAATAAAGTATATCTACCAAAATTAGTTGTTTCATTTTCAATTGAATTTGTATTTTCATCACGGATATCGTCATTTTCTTCTCATTTTTTTAAACGTTCTTCACACATAAATTATTTTTTTGTCAGCTCTTAATTGAATTGGAAAACGAAGAACATTCATTTTTATACACAAAATAATACAATAAAAATAGAAAGTTTATTAATAAACATTTTACCAGGAAGATTTTATAAAGTTGCACGTTGAATACAATCAAGTGCATCAATATGACAAAGATCACAATCAATAAGACTATTAAATAAACTACTTTTTCCAACATTTGTACCACTAAGACGACAAAACACCACCTATATATGTTAAAGTAGAAATGCAAGAAAAAAGTAAAAAATACGAACCGTGTTGTGACCAATAACGAAATACTTTGGAAATAAGTTCTTCAATTTCATATCCAGTTCAAGCACTAATTAAACCATAATATTTAACAATATATTTTCCTAAATCACGTTTTGTACATTTGTTTTCAAGACATTGACGAATATCAGACAGATAAGATTCACTATCTAAAATAAAATTCTTATTAATTTAAATAGATTGTTTATATAACTAGAAAAGTCTTTAAAAAACATACGCTCTATTCTCAATCTCTTCTATTCTTCTCTATATGTTGGAAAATTAAATTCCGAATCCATAACTCCTATCCTTATAAGAAAAACAATTTTTTATTGATTTATTTATTTTCTGTATATATCAAAGATTCTTTATCCTTTATTTCTATAATAATAAACTTATCTTTTGATAATAGATAAACTTTATTACCAAGAACAAAGATAATATTTGGTGAAGTATTTTGATTTTCTATTGTTTGATCAATAAGATGTGTTCATGATCGATTAATTGAATTTGGTATATCAAAAAGATCAACAATTAAAATAATTCAAACACGTTTTCGTTTATTTTCTATTAAAATATCTTTAGAAATTTGTTGATTAATTTGTCAATGTGATATTATTTAAAAAGAAAACATCTTTAACATTGATTTGCTCGTTTTTGTAAATTTGTTCAAAAGTGATATTTAGAATTTCAACCGATAGAAAACATCTTGAATATATTTTAAATAAAAATTTCTATGAAAAAAAATAATTTCTTATAGTTTAGTTCTATCAGCACATTGAAGTAGTGATCAACAAGCAAAACAACTCGTTGTTTCATGAATAAGTATTGTTTTCATCTTCTCTTGCTAAATTTATTTCAAATTGATTTTCAATAGATGGAAAAGTAAACAATTCGAGGATGAGGTAAATCATGTTTATCTTCATTTGTTGATAATATTAGATCATCTTTTCGTATTTATGAAAAAAAAAAGATTTTCTGCTCAACTTATTCTTGTTAAATGTTGTCGAACAAAATATTTTTCATTTTCAGATAATTGACTACAAAAATTAATAGAATATAATGGATCTTTAGATAGAATTTTATGAACAAGAGATAAAAGATTATCTAATGAAATAAGTTTTCTTTCAGTAATAATATGTTTTTCATTATTAAATTATGATTGAGACGAACGATAACGGCTTTATCGAAAAGGATTAACATTAATTCCAAAAGATGATAAACGATGCAAAAATGATATTCTACGCAAATTTAATATTACTATGAAAAAATTTTCAAATAGCAGATGAGTCATTCAATGTGAATTAATGCTTCAAATGGTTAACCCATTAAAAATACTGATATATAAAAGAAAGCTTAAATTTAATTTTTTAATATATATATATAATTAATAAAATAATGCTTTAAAGTCTAATAGAAATAGAAATAGAAATTACATATATGGAAAAATTCGATGAAAAGAGGTCGCTCAATGTATTGGGAATCACGTACGATGGTTCAGATTTAGAAGGAATGCAATGAAAATATTGAATTTTATTCTAAATCGTATTTAATAAATTAAATCGGGTTAAATAAAACTTCCACCTCTAGCTGGAGGTTCCAAATTACACTTCCGCCCTTGATTGAAAACAAAGTTGGTTTTTTTCTGAATAATTGCCGTATAATTAAACGAAGTTATAACATCAGAAAGGTACTGCGAAAGATACTGAGAAGGTGCTGAGGATGCCAAATCTGCACTTTCCCCCGTTGTGGACAATGTAATAGAGAATATGAGTTAATGCCCGTACTGACAAAATATAATTTATGATTCAATAACAAGAGTTAAACATGAATCGTGATACATCATACAAATAAAAATAAAAATTATGATGCATTTATTTCATACAAAACAATGATTTAGAAAAATTCTTTAGAAAGAATATAATGAAAATATTGATGTTTTTTTTTTAGTGTATTTATTCTGATACACCTAAAGAACCTTACAAAGAGAATACTCTAGCCCAGGTCAATGATTCCGGACAACAGATCCTGCAGGAACCGGCAGGAAAATGCGGGAAAATTCACCGTATCCTGCAGGAAAACACCGGAAGTCGCCGGAACTGGGTGGCAGTATTCCGGCCNAGATCGTGTTTCACAAAAAAAGAACGTGCAGAACTTATGTTCCAATCTAACATCGTCACTAACCTTACTTGTGGATTTTCTTTTATCTGATTTTTTTTCGTCTAATACTCTTTGTACAGTCTAGTTCGATACGCATTCTCTGAATATCGTTGCTGCTATCAGAAATATTTTATCTACATAATTAAGAGTAACGTGAATCAAAAATCGATTCACTGGGCCCTAGACTGACAGAATTCACTCATGTGAACGTTTGAGCAGCGAACTATGGCGACTATTTCTTTGAGAGATCCTGAAAATTCTGAAGGCATAGCCGCATAAGTTTAAGACAGAAGAGGATAGCGCATGGAGATTAAGTAAAAGTGCGGCATAGATGAGACGAAAATAAATAAATGACCAGCACAGTAACTAAAAAAAACGCATCCGAAGTCAACGCCAAAAACAGGTGCGAAGCAGTGCCCAAACCACGATTATCGCTCAAGGAAAGCCCTCAGCATCCTCGCCAATACAATACCCTCTTCACAAATTCCTGCAGAGTGGCAAGCGGTTGAGTCCCTCCCGGCTATAGAACCACGCGTTTTCGAAACTTAGTGATGGAGGGATAGAAGCTCCTTATTGAAACTCCGCCTTGCCCCCTTCATTTGCTCCCTCATTGTATACGACTGCTCCGCTTGCCACTTCAGTGGATCCAGCCATAATATGTGTCACAGAAATGGTCATTTATGCCACGGAAATGGTCATTTGTACCAAGCGCCTGTTACAGACAGACAAACAGACACAGGTGAATTACGGTTTCTAGGCCCTACCCTTTCAGTCTAGGGAATACTCGAATTGGCAGTGTACTTTTAGAAAACTTAGCTAAAAAGATTTGAATTTTCCCTAGAGCTAAAACTAGCCAATGTTATCTAATGTCATGTACTATTTTCATATATCCAATTTAGTTTGTAGAGGTATTTCACCCATCAGATAGAGTTATTTCTGTTGTTTTGCATGGCTCATAAACGTCGGATGAAATTAAGTGCATAACCAAAGACTTCTCTTTCATGCCTGTTAATTTTCTAACTCTATAATAACCTTATCAAAAGACTCTTTCAATTGATAACCTGAAACTTTTTTGTAAGATAAGTCTCTCAACGACATGCACTGCTTTAAAATATGTGCATCGTTATTTGACTGAAAAAAGGATGTTATAAATTGTACAATCGATTTCATCAAATGTTTATAAGCCGTTTTGAAGGATACAGATAACTATAATGGACGAGTCAGAATACTATTTTATGTGACTTTAAATGAAGCATTTCGGTGAAAACTGAAATGCACCACGACCTAGACTGCCAAGAAATGTTGAACTCACAAAAAGAGCTATTGTTTCATGTCGTTTATCTAGTTGTTGGGGTCTCGAGTCTCTCAAACGCTTCTAGGAAAATAAGAACTAAACTGCTTCTCTTGTGAAACACGATCTGAAAGGAGTGTT
>CAJNSZ010000402.1:56060-83136 GCA_905329745.1 Rotaria sp. Silwood2 | reverse complement strand
TAGAGGGAAGAAGATGGGACCCCCCCCCCCCCCCCCCCCCTCCACAGACCGTTACAGACAGTTGATTCCCCCATCACAGACCGTGACAGACAGGCTGTGTACTGATCACAGATTGTGACAGAGAAACTGTAGTTCTAATGCATCAGATAAATGGTTACCTCCAAATGTCTCTCAAACAAATGGAACAAAACGATTTTCATTTAACTAGTAACACTAGATCCATCATGTTTCACATTTTTAATCCCGCAAGGGATTGCGCTAACAGCTTTTTCACTTTGAATGTAATCATTGATAACTGAGTTAAAAGCCTTCAAGGACCTTATTTGAGAATAGTGTGGAGTGATTGTTATTTTCAAAATAACTATTTTTTAGAATTTTACGAAATGTGAATGTAATCCAATGTATCATATGCCAATAGAAAGAGCACAAAATCCTGAGTCGTAACAGATAGTTACATTGGAGTCATATGTCAAGATTTTGAGAAATACTAGAAAGAGTTATTTTTAAAATAACAATAGCTTCACTCTTATTTGCAAACTAACAAGCCATAATGCGCTAGAATATGAATACGCGACGATGCGTNTATGTCTACTTTCTTTCTTTACTCGGTTATCAGCGAGACAGCAACGTGATGGTATGACAACAGAACGGAACAAAAGAATAATCCCCCTTCACATGGAATCGAACCATGTATCTCCTGCTTTCCGGGCAGACGTATTAACCACTGTACTAGAAAGGGTATCTCTTCTTCGTCTTACGATTGTATGGGAACAATACGATCGTAACATCAGTCGATTCAGACTGTAGATTTTGGAAAAAAACAGAGAACTGAATGAATAAGAAGAAAAACCTCTTTTTATCAATTAACTTATAAAAAAACATCGTTCACTATGAAAAAATTAATTGTACAATAAAAAAATTTTAAACAACGATTGGTCATTTAGGACGTTTAACTGATGTTGTAACTACTATTGCACTAAGTAACATGACAAGTACTTGTATTATTACAAGTTGGTGTTCACAAATAGCTGTTTTTTCCATGTTGCTCAGTTTTCTTCATTCATTTTTTGTTGATATAACTACATTCAATCACAAAAATTCTTGAAATATATTTTTAACAACAAATAGTGGTAAATTTGATTCTGTTTTATATCGCATAAAAATTATCAAAGTATTAGGTTTAGCTTTCTTTAGTTTAAAAATTTCCGCATTATGTATTTGTGAAACATTGGCATTAGTATTAACAGCTACTATTTGTTTAACATGTCTTATTATTGCACTACCTGGACCTGAAATGTCAAGATATACACGAATATTTGATATATTTATTGGAAAAACATCTGATGATGATAAAGTTGAAACATTCATCAGTGATGGTAAACAATCACCACTTCTATCAAAAAATGATGACAGAAAAATTATTTGTGTTTTTTTCTGTTATTAGACTTTTTAATTTCAGATTCTTGTTCAGTTATGTATCGTAGTCTTATTTATCAACAACAAATAACCAGATTAAATCCTTCGATTTCATCTATATTATCAACAGTTGAATCTAAAGTTTATTCTTAACAAAACCTTAACGAAGACATATAGCTGCTAATGTTTTTAGATAAAAAATAACGACAGGTAAAAAAAAGTTAATTTCGTTGACCACAAGTGTAAATAACGATATTGTCTATTGGTTGACCACCAACATCACCGGTACCAGCATGACTACTATCAATAGTTGTGGCACCAGGTCGAGCATCACCAATACTGACAATATCTAATGGAGCATCAGCATGAGAATCATCATCTACAACATAAGCTTCAATAGCACGTCGAACACCAGTACCATCATGTTGAATACCTAAAACGAGAAAATGTTACATATAACAAAACAAAAATCAAAGTAGTTGAACATACCTCGTGCATTGATTGCTTGAATAATTTTCATTCCCGTTTCGATTTCGCCGAAGATAACCTAAATTAAAGAAGCAAGCTTGATGAATATTATAAATGATGTATATTTACCTGTGTCTTATTGTTATCGAAAATTGGCATTGGTCCTAAAAAATGAAGAATGATAATATGTCAATTATTAATATTACTCGAAAAAAAAAATTATTTACCTAAAGTAATTCCGAATCGCATTGTTTTGATATTCATACTGATAAGACCTTCGCAATTATGAGTTAAATCATTTTTTTCTTCCTTAATTGTATGACGAATACTAGAAATATAAAGGGAAATACTGAAACAAAAATAGTAAAAATATTTTACCGAGTGCCATCACGTGCAAACGCCATAACATCTCCCCCTGGAACAAAAAAAAATGAAATGTTCAGATTTATTCACATGGACAAAAATGTTTACCTTCAAGATATTTGTCGACAACCAAATAATCAAACTTTGAGTTTTGAAAATCATAACCACGTTTACATGAGATTATTGTTCGAAAATAAGCTATAAAATGCAAAAGCAACATTGACACAAAAAGAATAATCAAAAACTTACAACACGTTCGTGGTGCAACATTGTCGAACAACTAAAATGATATAGATATTTGCCAATGCTTCTTTGAACATGTTCATACCTTTATGACAATGTCGGAAGAAAATTTGTTGTTGATTTGTAGACCAAAAAAACATTTTCCAGGTAAACCTGAAATAGCAAGTGTTATACAAAAATTTTAATGTATCTCTTTTGATTATCGCAAATGAAAGAGCACGTAGAAAAAACCTATAGGTCGAAAATATTAGCTTTCTTTTATCTTTTGGACTAAATAAAACTATTATGCGCATATTTTTTGGATATTATTTTAGATACATCTTGTGCAGCTTTTCTCACTCTATCTTTATAGGTTTTTTACATGCTCTTTCATTTGCGATAATCAAAAAGGTAGGTCAAAAAATTTACTTGAAAAATATGAAGTAAGTTGTGTTTCTTTTTGTTCAAGTGTTTGTCGAATTTGTTGAACTTCAATTTTTTCTTGTTGCAATGCTTGTTGAATTTCTTCGTGTTCTTTTAACATATCATCTACGTATTCAGGAAAGCCTTCCATTTCTTCTTCGTTGACGATGATTGGTCCTGGTGCTGGAGCTGCAGGTGGTGAAATAGACGAGCTCATACTATCATAAAAAAATTATTAGAATAGAAAATATTTCCTATTAAAGTGAACCATTTTTCAGAAGAGTATGTGTCATCTTTTTATGGATATTTATAGATGCTTTTCGCCAGAGTCACTTAGGAAGCCTCGTCTCAATAGACCAATCATTTGGTTTAAAAATCAATTCTCATCGAAACGACGAGTTGACTACCAAGAGGCTCAGCGAAAAGTCTAAATAATATGTATGATTTTTAAAAGAAAATAGTCTTGAAAAAAAAGAACTATATCTTTTAAATCATAGCTGAATTGCATAGACAGACGCATATGAAAACGATGAACGTGTTGTTACATTTCCTCATAATTTCTTGACGAATCGCTAGGAAGTCACCAGGAACTTTAAGTGCTTATCTTCACTTGCTGAAAATAGAAACTCTCTACAAATATCTTATAGAACTACCAGTGAGTTCCAGGGAATTTCACGTTTTTAGAGACTCTTCCTGTGCCGCGTTTCAATGATTTCTGTTTTCTATTTTTCCGTTCACATTATCATCAGAATAGATAATATGAACTTTTGTTACGTACGTGCAAAAAAAGAAACGAAAAAAACCTCTTGATGATTCAGATAAATTATGCATTTGGAATTAAAAATGTCATATAAAAAAATTACTCACGCAAGGAATGCCGTGTGATATACACATCGTGACTGATGCAGATCGTTAGAAAAGAAAAATGAACAGCAACAGGGCAGTTTAGCTTTTCTCTCTTTCTATTCTTTTTCTTTGGTAGAAGAGAAAGCTCATGCCCATAACATAATGAGAAGAACATTTTTTTCTCTTTCACGTTCTCTCTCGCTCTCTCTTGCTGCGTTATTTCTTTGCTACGCATAAGGTCAACCATGTCGATGCATTGAAAATTCTCTGTATACTAATGCTTTAATGCGTCCTCTCACATAGTTCATCGCGACCATTCGCTGTCGGTCAAATATATATTCTCTTATATTTATATTTCTTCAAATTTCACCAACTATTCAATGTCTCTATGTGTCGACGTTAAAAATCATTGAGATTGAAAAATAAATAGTAAAACATATGGCTGCAATAGTAGAAACTACAAAAGTGAGTTCATTACTTACAACATCAGCTTCGGTGTGTGTTGATGATATCATATCCATTGTTTGACCACTTATATCACCTGAACTAGTAGTAGTTGTAGTCGATTCTGACGGACAATTATCAACATAAGTCGCAAGTTGTCGTTTAATATTACCGATTTCTTTTGCTTTACGCTAAATAGCTGACATAGGAAAGATACAAACAGACAAATGGTTACAAACTTCAGAAGACTTAGCCAGAGATTAACTTATAATAAGAAACAGCAATAATGATAAATCTAAAAAGAATACCCATAAAATAAACGGTAGTCTCAATCTACTATTTATATTTTGACTTTTTTTTTATTGTCCACATCTGAATTTCTCTTTAAAATATTCAAGATAGAATTCCGTACGAGATACTGATATCACCATCTATCTTGAAGCATTCACTATACATAAATCCTTTGTTTCTTTTAAATTCTTCATTCTTAAAAATGATAGTTAGTTTAAACAAACTAATCAAAAATTCACACAAACATAGCTAACAGTTCACTTAATGGTGACATCTACCTTGTAATCATCCCATAAAGAATTATATGTACAAATGAGTCAATGGAAATAGAACTCAATGACAAAATCTCGACAAACAACATAGCTATTGTTTGGTTAAATTCAAATTTAGATTAATCGATTCATCTTCTGTCTATTACGCGTTTCTGATTCGTTTATGAATATATATCAATGGCTACTATTGAAGCTAAAAATATTTTTTTCGAATATTAGATTCTTTTTAATGAAAAGAATTCATTTCTTATAGGTCCACTTATTGCAAATACTAATCGTGAATGTAAAGTTGTAATAATGTTAAAAACTGGTACTGAAACGATCGTTGTTAATGATGATATGACAAGTGGTCCTGTACTTAAATTTATAACAGTTCGGCAAGCATATGATGCTTATCAATAGTTTGAAAAAAATTTTCATGAAATAAAACGGCTCAGTCTCATTTCAGGTACTTTTTCGTTTAAGTTATTTTATAAAAACTAAACAAATATTTCTAAGTATATTTATTTTTTCAATTCAATAATTTTTTTTCATCGATTATTGTTTACAAATAAGTATATATGATTATTTTCGTGTAAAATTCACGATTATTAAATTAAATCTTTGCAACTATGAGAAATTTTAATTACTGTTGATCTATGTCCATAGTTTTTTTTCTAAAATTGTTAAGTATGTAATGATTAAATTTTCATTTTTGATTTTAGAGCTCTAAGGTTTATTTTGTATTTCTAGAGTTAGGATGCTCTTAGAAAAAAGTCTTTTATTATTTATGGAAAAACTGACACGAAAACAATTATTTTCTACGTCTTTTTTTTTTTGAATATAAGTATTTTAATGAATTATTGTTAATTTAAAATAAGATTCATGAATATCTTCTTCTATGATTATAAACATCGACAAAACTTTGTTTTAAGATAATTTCTCAGTTCATGATTGTACAAATAAAGATCAATAATGTCACATAAAAAAGCTAATTGACACCAAATTGTAAAACATTTAGACAACATTAGATTAGCTAAAACTTGACTTTGAATAGCAAATAGTGCATATAATGGAGTCCATCCTCCAATAAGTATTAAAAACATATTAATCATATTTCGAAGTAGATGAATATCACGTCGACTCATTCTTTCCTGTTGAATATTTCTAGAAGTGTTTTTCGTCACCGATAATGAACTTGGTTGAATACGATGAGATGATGAACGAACAGTAACATATATGAAAATATTAAGAATAAGAAAAACAATTGGTGGAACTATGACAATAAATATCAACTTATATATTTCTATCCATTGTGAAGTAACACAATACTATAAAAAAAAGAATAAAGTAGAAAACAGATGAATATACGATAAAAGAAAAAGATATACCTACCGGTTGCACGCCTAATAAAACTGGTAATGTCATAAGAAGTCCAAATATCCATTGACATACAATACAAATGAAAACCCATTGTTTTGTTTTAAATAAATTCTTATTATAATATACTACAGAACAAAAACGATAAATTGACGCTGTAATAAAACTAAAAGGAACTTGAAGAGTTATACATGTTGAGGAAATCATTACGAATGCACATGACTTTAACATAAATTTGTAAATAAGCAAAGCATTCAATTGTAATATTGCATAAAAGATAGTCCAATAGGGAGAACAGAATATAGTAACGCTAGGTTTAGATCAGGATCCGTTCAAGATTTTTAAATCTTTAGATCACAACAGAATTTCAATACCAATGTTGAGCATAATCTTAACAAAAATAAATAGAAGGATTTTTCAGATGTTGTTGAGTTTTTATTTGGAACACGACAAAATTCTGATAGCTGAATAATCTACTAGCATTTCTATTCTGATCCTGATTTGGTACTTTTAATAAAGAAATAGAACGAATCTTAAAAATCTGAAAAAAATATTTTCTAAACCTTTTTTTAAGTTTATACAAAAGTTGCTTTTAGATTCGAACTACAATATTGAGTTCTTTTTTATCTTAGCAGGAAAATAAAATTGAAAATCATTAAATTAGGATGTTAATTTGAATTTAGTCATCGTAAAATTTTTTCTTTAAATATATAATTTTAATCAGTAGCAAATCTTTTGATAAAAACTACTAATAATTTTCCTTATGTTCGAAAAAGATTCCAAATATTTTTTTTTTGAAGCAAATTGAAATAAATAAATTCTAAATATATTTTTTCAATCGAATCAAAATTTTAAAAAATCCAAATATATTTTTTAAATCAAATTGAAATAAAAAAATTCGAAATGTATTTTTTAAATCGAATTTAAATTCTCAAAAATGATATAATTTCATCGACTAAAATGAACATGTAAAATAAGATTCCATTTTCAGAATTTTGTTGAAATAATTTCTATGTGCATAAAATTCAAATAAAAATTTAGATTAAAGTCAGAAATGAAGATATTGAACGTTGAAGTGATATAGAATGACATGGCACATCCAGCTGGGTAAGCTGATCGGTATGTAAACTGAAGGCCTAGAGATCAATACTCTATGTGTTCATTTCACTTATATTCTATTTAGAAAATCCTGCAAAGATCCTGCCAAGAACCTGGCAACATCCTGAAGGAAATCTAGCTTAATCCTACAAAGATCCTGTCAAGAAATTCGATAATATCTTCGAGGAAACCTAGTCAAATCCTGAAAGATGTGATCAGAAATATTTTTTTTTGCAATTTTGAATTATTGAAATCCTGAAAGGATCCTACAATTTCGCAGCTACACATTTCTTTCAGGAATCATTGATTTCCTGGCTGAATCTTGATTTGAAAATCAATGTCAAACTTGTCAGGATCCTTAGAAATCTTGATTGGAATCCTGTTCGGATCCTGCAATTCCCTGGCTACACACTTCTTTCAGGATTTATTGATTTCCTAGTCTAATCTTGGTTCAAAAATAATGGTAAACCTATCAAGATCCTTGATAACCTTGTTGTGAATCCTGACAAGATCTTGGAATCCCCTGGCTACACACTTCTTTCAGGATTTGCCGTTTCCTCAGGAAAAAACGTTCAATCCTTGCAGGATCCTTGTCAGGTCTGCAAAGGATCTGGCTCTGAAATATCAAAGATTTTCCCTAGGGTAGCTATTTACGAAAAAACTATCAAGGTGATCATTTGAATAGAGCAAAGGCAATGATGAATAATGGCGTTATTCTTCAAAGAAAGATTACGATAAAGCATTAGAATATTTAACAAAATCTCTCGAAATACATACACGTATCTTACCTGAATGTCATCATTCTATATCTCGATGTTTATGCAATATTGGTGCTGTATATGAAGATCAAGCACTTGAATATAATCGTAAAACGCATGAAATGAATGAAAAAATATTACAGAGTGATCATATTCATCTAACGAAAGATCTCGCTGGAATTGTGTGAATATGAAAAAGCTATAGATTTTTGTCAAAAGAAGTTAGATGAACAACAAAATAATCCATCAGAAAATCATCCACGAATTGGATATACACTGTAAACTATCGGTAATATTTACAATGAAAATAATAGTCACCATGCATTTGAATATTATCAAAAAGCATTAAAAATATTTGAAAATTGCATATCACTTAATGAAAAAGTGATGATTGATTGCTTAGAACATATTAGCAATTTGTGCTATAGCCAAGGTCTTTATGATGATGTACTCATTTATCGAAAACAATTGTTTGTTATACAAGAAAAACTTCTTTCATCGCAACATTCTGCCATTGCGAACTCATGACAATGGTTTGGTAAACTTTATTATGATACGAAGAACTATATACAAGCATTAGATTATTTCAAAAAAGCACTTCCTATTTATCTAGAAAATTATACTACCGAAAAGGAAAAAATTAAAGAAATAAAACAGTATATTGATGATATTAAGACTAAATTAAATAAAATAATCGAAGCTTGTACATTACTTTTCCCACTAAAAAAATAAGTTATTTAAATTAAATCAGTTGAAAAATAATGTCAGAAAGTTTGATCTTATCGTGTTTGTTTTGAGTTATTAGCTTTTCATTTTGGAAAATCCTTGAGAAAATGGTTCTGCTTTGAATGACCGTAATTGTTTTGTTTTTTTATTCCATTTTTTGATAAATATTATACCATTTTATCTTCGCACAAACAGAGTGTAGGTGTAGATGCTGGTGTGGTTTAAGAGCAGACTCACTTCCATACCCACACCCATACACAATCGACCTCATTCAGTCAAATGCAACACTTAATTTTTTAAGTGAAAAAGAAAAAGATAACTGCTGTGAAAATCATTTTTATTTTTATTAATTTTTCATCAGAAAAATATTTACATTCAAGCTTTCGTGGCCCATCTGGCCACATCATCAGGAACAAAATGAAAGATTAACTTTTTGTTGTTTGATCTCAAGGAATAATTGCTCAGGTTAATGTAGAGAGTGTCGACCGTGGTCTTAGGGTGTAACATCTCTCACAGCATTAACAGGAGTATGTCTTATTTTTTGATTAAACAGGAAGACATGAAACCAACAAACAAGAGCAAACAATAATATATGACGAGTAAATCTACATTATTAGTGTACAACAATTTGAGAAAAGAAAACGAAGTATATGTTGAAGCATTTGAGTTGAACTACGATTAATCATCTTTTGATAGCCATCCAACATAGATAGAAGGTAAAATACCAATTAAGTAGAATACTATAACAAAATCTTTTTTAAACCAGGTTAAGTGTAAGGGTCCTAAGCCATCGGATTAAATGGAGTAACATGAACTCCAGTATTCGATAAAGACATGATTTAAATATATATAAAGTAACATTTAAATTCTTAATATGAGATCAACATACGCTTTCTTAACGTATACTAAATTAATGATATATTTAAGCTGAATCATATGAGTCAGACAACAGTATCCAATGTAATAACATTTTATTTCTAATATGAGATAAAGATATTATTTATTCATATATACTAAAATCAATGATTTGCTTGAGTTGGGTCATGTGAGTCGCATAATAGTGTCAAACATAACAACATTTGAATTTTTAAGATTTTTATTTTTATTAATATAAGAGAGAGACATTATCCATTGGTATATAATAATAAAATCAATAATATATTTAAACTGAATCTTATGAGTTGAGTAATAGTATCAACTATCATTCAAATTCAATATAAGATGGAGACAGTATTTATTAATCTATAGTAAAATCAATGATATGTCCAAGCTGATTCATGAGCATCGAATAATAATATCAAATATGATAACATTTTGAATTTCGATATAAGATAGAGAATTTGTTAATATATAATAAACTAAAAGATCTGTCTAAGCAGAGTCCTAAGTATCGAATGATAGTATCTAATATGATCACATTTTTAACTTTGATAAAAGATACAGATATTTTTATTTATTAATATATAATAAAATCAGTATGTTTAAGCTAAGTCATGAGAATCAAATAATAGTATCGAATATGATAACAGTTAAATTCTACTATGAGATAGAGCCATTAATTCTTAATATATAATCAATCAGTGATATGTTTGAGCTGAGTTATGAGAATCGAATAATATCGAATAAGATGACATTTTGAATCTCACTATAAGATAGATACATTATTTATTAATATCTGATAAAATCAATGATATGATTAAGCTAAGTCGTAACAATCGAATAATAATATTAAATAAGTTAACATTTTGAATTTTAATATAAGACAAGCTGAGTCATAAGAATCAAATAATGATATCAAATAGAATAACATTCAAATTCTAAGATAAGATAGAGATGTTATTTATTAATCTGCAATAAAATCAATGATATGTTTAAGCTAAGTCGTAACAATCGAATAATAATATTAAATAAGTTAACATTTTGAATTTTAATATAAGACAGACATTATTTCTTAATAAATAATAAAATCGATGATATGTCTAAGATTATTTATTCATCTATAATAATATCAATAATATGTTTGAGCTGAGTCATGATAATCGAATAATGATATCAAATAAGATAACCTTTTTGAATTTGAATATAAGACAGAGACATTATTTATTAATATATAATAAAATCAATATTATGTTATAGTTGAGTCATATGAGCCGGACATTAGTAACAAATGTAATTACCCTGTTTTTTTTTTTTTTTTTTTTTTTTATAAGATACAGAGATTATTTATTGATATATACTAAATTCAATATGTTTGAGCTGAGTCATAAGAATCAAATAGTGATATCAAATAGAATAACATTTAAATTCTAATATGAGATAGAGGTATTATTTATTAATATATAATACAACCCATGATATGTCCAATCTGAGTCATAAGATTCGAATGGTAGTATCAAATATGATAACATTCTGAATTTCAATATAAGATGGAGAGATTATTTACTAATATAAAATCAAATCAATATGTTTACGCTGAGTCACTATTTAATATATAATAATTATCAATAATATGTTTAAGCTGAGTCATAAGAATCGAATAATAATATCAATAAGATAAGCTTTTTTGAATTTCAATATGAGATAGATGCATTATTCATTAATGTATAGTAGAATCAATGACATGTCTATACGGAGACATATGAGTCAAATAATAGTCTCCATGTAATAACATTTAAATTCTAATATAAGATGGAGACATTATTTATTAATATATAATGAAATCAATATGTTTAAGCTGAGTCATAAGAGTCGAATAATAACATCAAATAAGATAATATTTTGAATTTCAATACATTATTTCTTAATATATAATAATATCAATAACATGTTTAAGCTGAATCATAAGAATCGAATAATAATATCAAATAAGATAACATTTTGTATTCTAATATACGATAGAGACATAATTTCAATATATATGATCAACCTATTGATATATTTAAGTTTCATCGTATAAGTTGAATAGTAATATGGAACAACATAACATTCAAATTTAATATAAGATGGAGACATGATTTATTGATGTATGATAAATTGATAATAATATATTAAAGCAGAGTCATTTGAGTCCAATAATAGTATCAAATAAATCAACGTTTAAAATTCTAGCATAATGTGTTAATATACATACAATTAAAGATATATTTCATATAAGTCATATTAGTCGGACAATAGATTAACTTTCTTTTTTGATCAAGCAAAACGACATGAAAATGAAAATGATTAAATAGAAATGTTATTATTAAAGACAATTCAATATGAGTAGAAGAAATATCAAATAGGAACAGAAATTATTAATCGGTAAAATTAGAGATATATTTACGCTGAGTGAGATGAGTTGAATAATAGATTAACTTTTTTGTTTGATCTTAAGGGAATAATTGTTCAAGTTAATGAGGAGAGAGTCGACCTTGGTCTTATGGTGGAGTATCTCTCACATCCATCACTAACATGAGCATGTCTTCCTTTCCTAATCAAGCAGCAAGACATGAAAATAATAAACAAAAACAAAGTAAAATAATAAAAATGATAAGTAGAGATGTTATTATTGAAGACAATACATCATGAGTAGAGGACATCAAATAGGAACCGAAATTATCAATAGATAAAATTAATATATTTATTTAAGCTAAGTCAGATGAGTCGAGCAATAGATTGACTCATGTTATTTGATCTTAAAGGAGTTATTGCTCAAGTTAATGTGAAGAGTGTCGACCTTGGTCATAAGGCGGAACATCCCTCACATCACTAACATGAGCATGTCTTCCTTTCCTAATCAAGCAGCAAGACATGAAAATGAAAATAATAAATAAAAGTGTTATTATTAAAGACAATTCAATATGAGTAGAAGAAATATCAAATAGGAACAGAAATTATTAATAGGTAAAATTAAAGATATATTTAAGTTGAGTCAGATGAGGCGAACAATAGATTGTTTCATGTTATTTGATGTTAAAGGAATAATTACTCAAGTTAATGAGGAGAGTGTCAACCTTGATCTTAAGGCGGAACATCCCTCACATCACTAACAGGAGCATGTCTTCCTTTCCTAATCAAGCAGCAAGATATGAAAATAATAAACAAAAACAAAGTAAAATAATAATAAAAATGATAAGTAGAGATGTTATTATTAAAGGCAATACATTATGAGTAGAGGACTTCACATAGGAATAGAAATTATTGATATGTAATGAATTAATGATAACTGAAGTTAAATGACATGAGTCGCATGACGATAAAACTCATGTTGAGAGCAATTCGATGTGATATAAAGAGTTATGAATGATAAATAAAATTATAACAGTATACGTTTTGAGATCACAGTTTAGTTTCATAAGATGGTTAAACTTAGTAAGAACGTTAAAGGATTGTCGGTGGAAGGTAGTTTTGATTAGGTATGGCAATGGATCTTTAACTTTTGGAAAGTTGAAAGAAATCTACCTTTTCATTTTGGAACTGTTTTGAGTAACTGGGTGATGTTTGAGATGTCGTCTTGGATCTATAATCGCAAATAAATGAAAGATAAAGCAGTTCAGGTGAACTGTTAACAACTTTGAATCGTTAGCGTGAACGTTAATGTGCTATATCTAGTTTTGATTTTAGTGGTTATCAAATAATTATGTTTCGAGATGAATAGTATCGATGTTAATTGGAGAGATAGATGAAAAACATGTATATCTGATGACTGTTGGTTTATTTTGTCGTTGTCATACTGGCATTGTTCGTTAGACGGATGAACAATGGGTCATGTTAAACGTTTGTTTATTACCTGCTGGACGTGAAGCAGGGTCATCCATGTTTGAATGAACATATAAAAAGAGTTCATTTTTATGTTCTTTTCAATTCATTCGATTGCTCTCATAGTTGATACTTACTTTGTGGAAATGATTGCTATTTGTGAAAACAGTCTTTACGATATATGTCCGTGTAAAAACAAATATCATTTGCCACTCACCTTACCGTTGTATGATGGTCATTGCCATGTTGATTTATTTTTCAAATATGGATTAAATCAAAGTGATTTTAATGAACAACTTTCACATGGAAGAAAATTTATATTCATAGATAATCGTCATCAATACTAACAATTCAACATTTCATGATTTCTAACATCCACTCGAATCAATATAAACATTTGCCTTTTACAATATCACTTGGAACTAATATAGATATTTGATTTTTATAATATCCCTTGCAATTCATCTAAGTGGTTCATTTTGGAAATATCAATTGAAATTGATAGAAATATTTGCTTTTTACAAAATCACTTGCAATTGATATAACTATTTGATTTTCATGGTATCAATTGACATTCATATAAATACTTCATTTTTATAGTATCGATTGGTATTAATGTAGATATTTGATTATTATAATCTCAAATGGAATAAATATAAATGTTTGATTTTTATAATATCAAATGAGATTAATACGAATAATTGATTTCTATAATATTCATTGGAATTCATATACACATTTGATTTTTATAAAATCAATTGAAATTAATATAAATATTTGTTTTTGATAATAAAAGTTGAATTCGATTAAAAATCACATACTTTCTCTTTTTTTGATCAGTTTAGATAAGTTATTCGCATGTTTCCTTCTTCAGTTTTTAAATTTTCTGTAACTTCGATCAAGATAACAGTGTAATGTAAAAAATCGGTTGATGGAAAAAAAGGCTAGTGTAGAATATAAAACGAGTTTTTGATTAAATACTTATTCTTGTCATAATGTTTCTCTTCAATAAGAAATAAAAAAAGAAATATTTCATGTTGAACAACGTGTCGGTCTGTTTAATTGTTATTACCGACATTGACCTTTTGATTGTATGGACTGTTCTTTTTCTTATTTACTGAAATATTCCTTTGATGTTGTTCTTTTTTTTCTTTTCACTTGTTATATAAATACGATAAATGATTTTATATTGTCATTCCTGACGATGTGCACCGGATAGGGCACGAAAGCTTGAATGTAAATATTTTTCTGATGAAAAATTAATAAAAATAAAAATGATTTTCACAGCAGTTATCTCTTTCTTTTTCACTTATTTATTTCCTACTGCTCTTCCCTCTCAATTTATTTCAAATCTTCGCTTGAAATATGGCGAATCGATTCTGGTAAGTATACGACAATGTGAAAGATTAACAGAGAAATTACAAAAAGCAAAATGTGATGTCGAATTTCTGAGATGTTGTTTAATATGGCTCATTCTCAAAAGAGATACAATTTTTTTTTTATAATTAAATCGGCAAAAAATCATTAGGTACATGTAAATGGTAGTTTTTGTTTTCTTTTAATTTTGCAATTTAACCACAGCTACGTGATTCATTCATTAGCAATTTGAAGATGTTTAGCTATTTTAATTTGCTATAGCTATTTATTCTTTTTCATAGCTAGTTAATCTACTGTATAGCTATTTGATTCATTCATTAGCAATCTAAAGATCTTTTAGCTATTTCAACTTGCTATAGCTATTTATTCTTTTTCATAGCTACTTAATTTACTACACAGGTATTTGATTTATTGATCAGCAATCTAAAGATCTTTTAGCTATTTTAATTTGCTATAGCTATTTATTCTTTTTCATAGCTAGTTAGTCTACTGTATAGCTATTTGATTCATTCATCAGCAATCTAAAGATCTTTTAGCTATTTCAACTTGCTGTAGCTATTTATTCTTTTTCATAGCTACTTAATTTACTACACAGCTATTTGATTTATTCATCAGCAATCTAAAGATCTTTTAGCTATTTTAATTTGCTATAGCTATTTATTCTTTTTCATAACTAGTTAATCTACTGTATAGCTATTTGATTCATTCATCAGCAATCTAAAGATCTTTTAGCTATTTCAACTTGCTATAGCTATTTATTCTTTTTCATAGCTACTTAATTTACTACACAGCTATTTGATTTATTCATCAGCAATCTAAAGATCTTTTAGCTATTTCAACTTGCTGTAGCTATTTATTCTTTCTCATAGCTACTTAATTTACTGCACAGCTATTTGATTCATTCATTAGCAATCTAAAGATCTTTTAGCTATTTTAATTTGCTATAGCTATTTATCCTTTTTCATAGCTGCTTAATTTATTACACAGCTATTTGATTTATTCATCAGCAATCTAAAGATCTTTTAGCTATTTTAATTTGCTATAGCTATTTATCCTTTTTCATAGCTACTTAATTTATTACACAGCTATTTGATTTATTCATCAGCAAATGTAAAGATCTTTTAGCTATTTCAACTTGCTATAGCTATTTATTCTTTTTCATAGCTACTTAATTTAATACACAGCTATTTGATTCATTCATCAGCAATCTAAAGATCTTTTAGCAATTTTAATTTGCTATAGCTATTTATTCTTTTTCATAGCTACTTAATTTACTACACAGCTATTTGATTTATTCATCAGCAATCTAAAGATCTTTTAGCTATTTTAATTTGCTATAGCTATTTATTCTTTTTCATAGCTAGTTAATCTACTGTATAGCTATTTGATTCATTCATCAGCAATCTAAAGATCTTTTAGCTATTTCAACTTGCTATAGCTATTTATTCTTTTTCATAGCTACTTAATTTACTGCACAGCTATTTGATTCATTCATTAGCAATCTAAAGATGTTTAGCTATTTCAACTTGCTATAGCTATTTATTCTTTTTCATAGCTACTTAATTTACTACACAGCTATTTGATTCATTCATTAGCAATCTAAAGATGTTTAGCTATTTCAACTTGCTATAGCTATTTATTCTTTTTCATAGTTATCTAATCTACGACACAACTAAATAATGATTTATATAGAGAAATATTTGTGATGTGTACAGTAAGATGATTTTTAAGTGTTATCGATTTTTTTTTGTTTGACCAATAATTTTTTCGTGATTTAAATTAGTCTGAAAATGCTGGGAATTAGAAAAGATCATTATGTAACACCCGGATTAGAATCTTTGTATTTAGAAAAAAAATTAATGTCTGGTTTAACGATTTCTAAATTAATATTTTATTATCACATTCGACATGTTTACAACGAATAGTATATGTGTATTGGTTTGTATGAACCATTATTGCAACTTAATTATGTATATGATGAGCAGCTTTGTTCGTACAGAATCGAAAATTAACATCAATATTCAAAAATAATAAGTTGTTGTTATCGGCACGTCTAATACATGAATGAATATAATTTACATGATTATGATCAGTTGTTATTATTTTTTGAACGATTGTTCAGAATTTTTCACTTTCTGCGCTTATAGATGCAGAATAATTGTTTGAACTCTTGTGAGAATGAATTTCTTTATTTGATGATGAAGTTTTTTTTAAAATTTGTTTTGTCATTAAAATAAGTATTTATATGATGATTGATGTATGTTCATATATTGCCCGTATAATCAGATTTTGAATTTTCTGTACATGATTGGTTTAGTTTGAATTCGGATTGACTATAATTAAAAAAAAGTAATGAGAAATGAAGTAAATCTACGTTATATGTGGTAATTGATTTTTTTTCAGACATCATGATGTAAAACATTTGATTGACTAGAAAATGGAAAAAAATTCGGCTGATAAAAAGCATTGCTCTTGCCATTTGTAATAGAATCAAATAATCGATATTGTTGATTAATAGAATAGATACTTAAATCAATTGCTAAAGTGGACTTTTTACATTTGCTCAATACTAAAAGATATGCAATTTCTGAAACATTTACATGAACAAATTGAAGATAAGATTAAGTACATTCTGAACGTAATGTATTAACATATGCAGATAATATTTTGATTAAATCAGATATAAAACATTTATTTAAATTAAAATTCATATTATAAAATTTACACTTATGTTGAATAACTTCTGATAAAAGAAGATGGATGAAGTTTTTAATGAAAAAAACTAGAGTAACACTATTTTCGAATTAGAAACAGACAAGCATTTATTTTAAGAATTTTTTATACAAAATTCGTCAATTTAAATATTTGAACCTATCTCCACATAAATTATTTTTAGATTGCAATACATAAGGACACATACGTAGCGAGATTCAATTGAAACTTTATGTTTAATTCAGATCGGAATTCTCATCAATGTATTGTTCTTCGCTTTAAACTCGTATTCAAAATATTTTTATTTAAAAAGTGTATGGATAAAATGATATTAAATTAAATTCCTAAATCAAGATGATTCTACAAGATTTTTCAAGCTTACACTTTTAAAATTAGAAATTGATTTAAAACAGTGTGGATTAAGTGGCAATTTTCAGACGGTATATTATTGGAAAGATTTAAAATGTAATAGAATATTTTTAGACAACAAGTCATCCCGATATGATGATCTTGTATATCTAAATTCTGATCTATATAATATTCGAAGTCTATGTATGTCTTAAGTGTATTTGCTGGAAGGATTAATTCATAACTACTACGTTTATTTAACGGACATTGACGATAGATTGATATAAATTCATTCAATGTTAAATAGCAAAATTGCCGACTTCCATCAATTTTTTCAATAGCAATAGAAATTTAACTTTCATTGTTTCTTATTTCTGATATTTGCATAATTAAATCAGAGACACGACGAGTGAGAATTTTATTCGGATAGAACTGTTGGATTATTTGTGAAAATGAATTCATAATATAATGAATAATACAATTTTTTTATCGATAAACATAATGCCCGCTCAAATGTTGAATATTTATTGAAATTTATCTCATGAAATTTATTCAATCATAAACAGAAAAGATATTCTTTTGCATCTATCAAAGATATTCTATCAGTTTTCGTTTAATCTGTGTCAGTATTATCAGCGGTATTCTGTAATGCATCGATATATGTATAACCAACACATCTAACTTTTGACTGATAGTTTTTAATATCAATTGATTGTTGTTCATATAACATTTTTAAATTATTTAAACGAACATCGTATTTGATATTTTTTTTTTTTCGTGGTCTTGTAGATCTATTTTGTTTTTTTTCTTGCTCGATTCTAATGATTGTTTGCTCATCATCTTTTCGAATTTGCATGATCCATTTCCATATGTTCGGTTTCGCAATTAATCGACTAAAAATATTGAAAAGTTTTTATTCAATCTCTGATATTAAAGTAATAATGATAAAGATTTAATTTATATGAAGCAAAAGCAAATAAATAAAGATACCTATTAACATATCTGTGATATCCTTCAATGCTAACGAAAGACAACGAAATAAAATAAATCATATACAGAATTAGTCTTTATAATTTTACTGATTATTCGTTCTTGGTCGATCAGTCAATGTCGAATAATGATTCCAATTTGATAAATGAAATTTTGCATTGATGATATATGTTTTTTTAACATAATTAAGAAATGGAAGAAAATTTGAATTGATCGACACAAAAACATCATATGAGCATTTGAATGCAGAGAATATATGAATTGGTGGTAATAATGGCAATGATAAAATATTTGCCACCTCACGTTTGATAATTTCTTTTTTCAATTCTTCCGATAAACCTATCAACATTAGTTATATCAAAAACGAAATTAAGTATGCAACGAATGTATAGGAACTAATGTCGATTCCAGAAATAAATGGAGCCGGCATTAATTATTGAGAAATTTATAACTGGATTTAAAAAAAAAATAAACAAAAAATGCAAATCTAGCTTTTATCGGATCTATATCAATATAGCATACATGAAATCATCAGTTAACAAGAGAGAATATTGGTTTTTTTAGAAAATATTTTGCAAACACAATCCATATCAATATAATTTTTCAACTATTCATTTTTAAACTTACGCAATTTTTTTAAATGCTTCATGATATTTTTAGCGAAATGAAAATGGCAGAAAATTATTTTTGCTTTTGGAAAAATTATTCGGAATGCATTAAATGCTGCCATTTCGAAATCAATTAGTATAGATGATGGAGATAATGTAAAGCCATTACATTGTGCATATTGAATTAATGATTGAAGAAGTCTTAAATAAGTCACTTCGCTTTTATCTTCTAAAGCCGCAAACAATACTGGTTTCATAGAAAATTCATTATGAACATGTATTGTATATGCTTGTCCAAATAGTTTGGGTGCAGTTTTAAATGTACCATCTGAATTCCAAATATTGCATTGTGCTATAAATATTTGACAAACATCAATTAATGATTTTTTTTTATTCATTAAATCATATAAAAGTGAATGAATTATCTTTCTGAAACAAATATTAACGATTGATTATTTAGTTTCTTTCTCGTCTAATTTAAATCTAATCATTCTTAAAACAATTCGAATCAGAATATCGTATTAAAGGGAGACATGATATTATTGTTTATTTTCAATCACTGTAGATTGTTTTTTTCGTTTACAGAAATATTTATGTTATTAATCGTAATAAGAATAAAAAATTCTTTATTATAAAATAGAAACATACATACCAAGTTCTTTCATAGCACTTAATGAACAAAACCCTAATATTCGTGTTGGTTCTGTTTCATCACAAAACAACATCGGTTCATTATATAGATTGTTCATAAAATCAGCTGGTACAACTAAATCTCGTATACATGTTGGATACTTCGGTAAAACAATTGATCTATCACGATAAAGTGTTGATCGAAGCATATCAAAAATAGGCACTGATTCAGCAGTTCCATTCATATGTTTCTAAATATATGATGTAGAAAAAAAAATTCATACATGTTCTATATACATATTCAGATAGAAATTCGCTATAAATTTGAGTGACTGGTTTCGAAATGTTATTACGAACTTCTTGTCTCATAGCTTTCACAGCTTTGATAATAGAAACTGAACGTTTAACGTTAGTATGATTGTGTTTTCCTCTTTGACTCTGTATTATTTCATTTCTTATCGTAATAGATGATGAACAATATCGATTCGTGCAAACCCATCGAGTACTGCCATTTTTATTACATTTTTGTAATCGATATAAATTATCTTGAAAGTGGATTGAATTCGAACCTTTTTGACTATCAACCACAGAGTACATCTTTTGAAATTATAATATAATTTTCATTAATAAAGATAATTTATGAATAAATGACGTAAAGTCATCGATCAGTTAATTGATCTTCATGCTTAAAATCGATTTATAAATACGTTTCATATAAAAAAATGTATCGAATTGGTCAGATACAATAAATTTAATCAATATATACTGAATTGCTAACAATCAATTCATTAAAAATAATCATTAGCCATAAAGGTTTTTGTTACCAAGAAAACTCTATCAATAAATATCGAGATGTGCTTAATGAAAGATATCAATTGGTTTATAGATGATTCATTATTTTTTTTCTTCAATGAAAATAAATAGTTCCATGAGATAATTATAATTTTACAACGATTCAAAAAAAGAGAAGACAGATTTATTTATTCATTGATTTTATCGCTGAATGTATGTTAATATAGATTTTAAATAAAAAATAAAATATAATAAATAACAATGACAAAAAAAATATTTCAATTTGTTTCTTATTTATTAGTTGTAGAAATAGAATCAATTATTGATAAATTGATATTGATAATTGATGATGTTGATTCGGTAGTTCGTCAATGAATAGTGTCTGTTGTTATACTTGACGTTTCTGATTCACTTTCGAGACAATTATTGTATTCTTCAGGTGTAATATTAAATTCTTTAAGAAAATCTATCATCATTTGATATTTTTCTGATTCTTTGTCATCTGGTATTTGATCTTTTGTGAACAATATTCGAGGTTTTCCATGTTTTTTTTGTTTTTCTAATAAATGTGACCCAATTTGACAATTAGCCAAAAAGATAAAAATTTTTTTAACATTTTCAACATTAACACCAGGAATCTAAACAGAAAAAAAATCTAATCAATCATCAATATTTACAGAGAGACATATCTTACTCGTAATATTTGAGTAAGTCGACTACTTGTTATTGTTTGCTTTTTATACAATAATATTTTTTTGATGACTGTATCAGTAGTTCTACCATCAAATGGATCCATTGATGACGATGATGATGATGATAATGTAGAAAAACCATTATAATGACTAACAACACTTCGCCTTGAATTATCAACAGCGGATGAATTAAGATAAGAAACATTTCTTTGAGAATTCTGTTCAACTATATTTATTTGTTGTGATGCAGATGGACCAATATTTGTTATATCTTGTGATGGTGGAATAGTTATTAATGGAAATCCATATAGAAGTTTTTTCGTATCGACATAAAATTTCATCAGTTCAACAGCTGTTAATGCAACTTCAGCTGAAATCGTAAGATATTCATCCATATTTTCTTTTGCTAGATTAGCCATTTTTTGTATTGAATCAGCTGCTAAATCATCAAATAATAAATATTGTAATAGTGGTTCAATCTATTTAATCAAATAAGAATTTACACAACAATGAGATAAATAAACTCACCTTTAGAACATAACTACAAGCTTTGTGAAAAAGATGTAATAAACCACAGATTCGATATAAATGATCTCGTGATTTTGAAAATAATGTACATAAAATATCTTGATATCCTTGAAAACCTATCACCATATTATTATATTCATCATGAGTATATGTTAAGATTTCATTTGCTGCTGGCGACATTTTGAGCGTTAAAATTTGATCATGATGCATCAAATAAATAAAATACATAATGTGACTTAAACTTGGACATGGAGACGATTGTGTATTATATTCACTAGCTGTTGTATCAACATCACGTTTACTACGTTTATGAACGTCTTCTGGTGAAAATCGAGCCGAAAAAATAAATCTATTCGTAGAAAATTTTTTATCTTTTAATCATAAACCAAAACATTCGTTTAAATGATTTACCTTGCAAACAATCCATCGACTCCTGATTGATTATTTTCATCTTTTAATATATTAATAATTGCACTGGGATGCGCTGCTGCAACAATTGAAAGCCATGGATTTTCACATTTAATATCACCTTTTACTAATTGTCGAAAATATGATTTTGGTCCATTCCAAAGTGTATTTAATACAGATCGATGATATACAGCTTTATCTGCTCGATAAAGACCAAACGATGACGCAAATGTATTAAATTCATCAAATGCTCTAAAACGAAAATTTCTTTAAAAAAAAAAATATATATATATATATATTCATTTTTAATAAAAATCTTTTATTGGTACAACAAATCATAAGCATAAATAAATTATATTTTTATCAGATGTTAAATATTTCTATATATCATACTGAACAAGGGATCTTTTCCTCTCTAATTCGTGTAATAAACTTTCAATGGTTACTGATCCATTTATTCGACTATCTTCAATTTTTATTTGGAGATATTCTTCTATTTCTCGTGTTGCTCTTTCGATTAAACCAATAGCTGTTGATTTGTTTGATCCTGTTAGATGATGAAAGAAAAACAATTCAATCTGTTTTTTCCCTTTTAGTATCAATACCTGGATATCCTATAATCACACCATAAAATAGTAAAGGTATATCCCAATCGATATCTATGTTTAACACTGTTCGTGAACACCAATGAGCAATACCAGCAAAAATAACAACCAGTAAATGCATGATTGGAACTTTTTTTAGATTTACAATATTCTCCAATACCACTCTGATATCATAAGGAAAAATATCATTTGGTGGTGTAACTTTAGTGCATTCATACATAATGGAACGGCATTTATGATTTGACATTGTCGATCTAAAAAACAAATCTTTCTGTTAATTAAATAACATTGCATTAATTTGAATTATTTTCAATTATGGATTCTTATTTTAAGAATTTTATTGAATGGAAAATTCGTTTATTTTGCAAGATTAATCATCAAGGTTTTTCAACTCGTTATTTCAATTTTTTTCTTTGAAAAAAAATCTAAAATTTAAAATATTCTTTTTATTTTCCATCATACTCATGATTATTAACGATATTAAAATAATAAATACACGAAAATTTTCATTTAATCAACAGAACAAAAAAAATCAAATACATTAAAACGGAAAAATTTGTCATCAGCACGTTCATTTTTCTTACACAATTTCAATCATAGCTTGTTCAGATACATTGATTGAAATAAAATCTAAATAGGAAAAAAAAAAGAACTTCACCTTTTTATTAATTCACAATAAAAATTCTCACCATTATAATGATTAACCTTGCCTTTTCGTATACGAATTGTTTTATTCATTACCATATCAGGAATTTCATCAATCTATATATAAAAATAATCTTTATAAATCGTTCTTTAATAATGCAATCACGATCTACTTTTTGATTCCATATTGTAATATTAATTCCACCTGTTTCATCTTCAATTTTCATTGATTGTCGTCGAATTTCTGCACCAGTAGTTTGAGATCTTGTTGTTGATATACCTCGATCCAATATAATTTTTCCTTCAACATCTAAAATATTTCAACAAATATGTTTAAATTAAAAATTTATTCATCTAACGACTTACCGACACCAACATTATGAGCCAATTGATTAACATCATTGATTGGCTTCTTGATGATCTTGAATGATGGATTAAAGCCATTAGATTCATATCGTTCAACATGACTATTTTCACCCAATCGAATTTCATAAATTGAATATTGTGTTCGGTATCTTTCATCCGTCTTTCTTATTTGCCCATTTTCAACCACAACTTTCTAGCAAGATAAACAAATTTCGAAAAAAAACAAGATTTTTTAATATTCTTACTTGATTTAAATCCATCAAATGGTATATTCGATCACCTTCATCATTAAAGACCACCACTTTCACTTCACCATTACGATCACAAAGAATACAATCAAATACTCGACCATTTGCAGAAAAATGATGAATCGGACTTCGATAGATGACTTTACCACGTATACGAAATCTACAACAGAAATTCATTAATAAATTACTTCATGAATTTATTACTGTAAAGTATTTTCATTTAAATTGTTGATTTCATCGAATTCATTCTTTGTAACAGGACAATATTGTTCTATTGTTCCTTTGAAAAAAAATATAAGCTACTAAAACATCATCTCTAATCTATTTACTTTGTGTTGTAGCTGTAGGTGTGACATTTGATGTAGTTGTTGCAGAATTGGATGCTGATGATTCAGCTTCTTAATCAAACAAACAAAATCCTTAACACCATTCATTATCATTACTTTTCATTTTGTTCAATCAAATATCATGAGTCATACTATTATGACAAAATTCTTTTTCGTTATCAATCGAAAAAAAATAATATAAAACCAACACGTCGATAAAATTTTTTATTAGTGCCTTTTAAAGTTTCATAATATTTATTTTCCTTGTTAATCTATCTATTATCAAATAACAGCTCAACATATAGACATTAACAATAATTCTTTTCAGTTTTATCCATTCAGTTTCTTACACAATTGAATGATTGAATTTTTCAATTGTTAAATATTTAAATCTCTCAAAATCAATTGACTATTTATCTCGATGAAAGTATAATGAGAAATTTTATCTTTTCAATATAAATAACAAAAAAAAAAAGGAAAAAAAAAATAATGAACAGAACAATATCTATCACATACCAGGTTGATTGACTTCTTGAATTAAACCATTAATTTCATCAAGTATGTTGGAGGCGCATGTATCATTTAAATTTGATTCTTCATGACCACTATATTCAACATTAACATTTTCTCGATTTCTTCGTTGATTCTCATTTTCAGAATCTTCTGAATTAGATGATACCACTAATGAAAAAATTCGAACTGAATTCTAACTACAAATTATTGAATGATACTTACTCACAAAATGACTTCTCTTTTCACCTTGAGACATTTCTTTAGCAACTATGCAGATACTTTTGATGTTGTAAATCGACTCATACAATGATCATTTACTTTGGCATTCTAAACAGAGCGCCAAGCATCCTAATCAAATATCAATCATTAAATTAAAATCCTAATCATCTCCTTTTTCATTTAATTATCTATAAAACAAAAAGAACAAATACAGAAAATCCATTAACACTACATATGTCTCTGATAGCTATAACTAAATCTTATGAAAACGAAAAAAAAAACGATACTAACATACAACACCATTTGTACATACGCTTATTAGTCTTATTCATACGTTTACACACCTAAATAATTAATCTAAAATTATTCTCAATCATCAATGAATTCCAATATCCATAAGCTCACATAAATCTCACTGAGAAAAATTTGTCCATATTACTTTTTTTTTCGAGCAGGGGGTGGTAAAAAAAAGCATGACATTTAATTACAGAACTGCATAAAAAAAAATAAATATACAATTCAATATCGCATTTTTCCCATTTCTTTGAAATATCGACATAGATGTAGAGGTATGAACAAAATCTTTGTGTGACAAATACGAACCATAGTTGTGGTGAAAAACGAAAACACAATATATATGATTACAAACGATTTTTCGTGCATGTCATACAAAAATAAATATATAATCTAACATTATTCTCAACCATGAATGAATTTTTTAGTATTGATAGTTTCACATAAATCTGACTGAAAAAGTACTCTATATTGCATATTTTTTTCGAGCAGGGGGGGGAGGAATTTTGAAAAAAAAAAAAAAACGGTAACATTTATTTACACAATTCAATAAAAAAAATACATATATATAGATGTATAGGATTGACTGTTGCATTTTTCATATTTCTTTTACATATCTACTTAGATGTAGAGGTATGAATAAAATCTCTGTCTAAGAAAAAAAACACACCATAGTTGTGGTGAAAAACGAAGACACAATTTTTATGATAACGAACGATTATTCATGGATGTCATTAAAAAAAAAAAAAAAACTATTTAATCTAAGATTCTTCTTAATCACGAATGAAGTTTTTAGTATCAATAACCTCACATAAATCTCCCTCAAAAAAATTTGTACATATTACTTATTTTTTTCGAGCAGGGGGGGGGGGGGTTGAATAAAAAAAGGGTGACATTTATTTCCACAGTTCAATAAAAAAAAAAAAATACATATATATATATCTGTGATTGACTATTGCATTTTTCTATTTTTTTTTTACATATCTACATAGACGTAGAGGTATGAACAAAATCTCTGTGTAAGAAGATACAAACCATAGTTATGGGGAAAAACGAAAACACAATATATATGATTACAAACGATTTTTCGTGGATGTCATTGAAAAATAAATATACAATCTAAGATTATTCTCAATCATGAATGAATTTTTTAGCATTGATAAGCTCACATAAATCTCACTCGAAAAATTTGTCCATTTTACTTATTTTTTTCGAGCAGGGGGCGAAAAAAAAAAAAAAAAAAAAAAAAAAAAAAAAAAAAACCCGAACCTCTTACCCCCAAATTTAAAAAAAAAAAAAAAAAAAAAATTCTCCACCCTTGTCTAACAATCACTTTTTTTTTTTTTTTTTTC
>CAJNSZ010000402.1:44976-55960 GCA_905329745.1 Rotaria sp. Silwood2 | reverse complement strand
ACACCCACCCCTTACCCCACCGACCCCCCCACCCGTCCCCCCCCCCCCCACCCACACCCACACCCACGCCCACACCCCACACCCCACACCCACACCCATGACTATCCGTGCTACTCGCAAGAAGAGAGTGTCTATTACAAACAGATAAATGTGCGCTCGTAGCTTTCTTGAGCACTTGTGTACTAAATGTTTGGTGTCGCTGTATCTGCAGTAATGAACGAGGATCTATGAGTCATTAATGAATCGATAATGCTCGTCTCTTTCTAGGGAGCAAAGCATGTTGTGTTAAAACATCGAATAAGATGTTCATTTCAGAGAGCTCTATTGGTATTTGACCGAATATGTCTTCATAAGAGCGGATTTGTTAATTTGTAAGGGTTGTCACGAATACAACACTTTCTAATCATTATCACGGAATTACACATTCGATTCTCTGCAAGATGAGTTAATCGGATCATTGTTAGCCCAAAATCTGGACATATCGGTAGTGCCTATAATGTCCTCTCCTTATATTATTAGTAGAAGAGTGTGGGTGAGTGTGAATATGTAGGCATGGGTGGGGTGGGCGTGGATGTCGGAGTGACTGGGCTGCTGGTGCCAGCGTGAATACAAGACTTCTTTTCATTGACATACACACCCACACCCACACCCACTCGCACACAAACCCATACCCACATTCACACTCAACAGCACCTAAACCCAAATTTACACACCCCATAACATAACAAAAAAAAGTAGCAAGTAGTTTGTTCAATTAATTGTTCGGTAAGGCCTGCAATGATTCTCTGAACGCTTGACATAGAATACAAGTGAATTAAAGTAGGTGTCTCCATTTCTCCTATTCTGCGTGAACAGTGAAAAATGGTGTTTACAACACACTGAAAGGAAAGGAAAGTAAACCTTTTTTTTCTGTCTGTCGCTTCCTTAAAACCTGAGGACGGCCGGAATCAGAGAAATTACATCAGCAATCGCGATTTGTTTGTCTTATTTTTCTCGGAAGCAATAGGAGCAACAGGGTGTGGGTGTGGGTGTGGGTGTGGGTGTGGGTGTGGGTGTGGGTGTGGGTGTGGGTGTGGGTGTGGGTGTGGGTGTGGGTGTGGGTGTGGGTGTGGGTGTGGGTGTGGGTGTGGTTATGGGTGTGGGTGGAGCGTGATTGTGCATGTGGGTGTGGGTGGAGTGTGATTGTGCATGTGTGTATGGGTGGGTATGAATGGGTGTGATAGACAAGAAAAAGCACACTCAAAAATACAGCCACAGTCACACCCCATCCCACCCTCACCCCCACCCGCACCTGCATACCCAACCCACACCGATACCTGCACGCACATCCACACAACTACACCAACACCCATAAATACGCACCCAAACCTGCATCTACAGCCACAGCCACACTCAACCCACACCGACACTCGCACGCACACCAACCCATACCCACACCCTTTCTAACATGCTGCATATTGCATACTAAAGATATATTCTTACAGTTGACATAAAATATTGAAAGATACTAATGTATATAATAAAGTTTATACTTTAATTAATTATAACGACTAAGATGGGGATTTATGCCAAAGTAATGGCCATTTCTAATACAGACATGGCCAATTATGACACAGATATACTGATTTGAGCCATAATAATGGTCATCTGTGCCATAGAAACGGTTTATTGTACTGTGGAAATGATGAACTGAGCCACAGAAACGGCCACCTCTATAATGAAAATGGCCAATTGTGTCAAATAAATGGTCGTCTATACCACCAAAGTGGTACTTTGGTACCATGAAAATGGTCACTTGTACCACGACTATGGTACTCTGTACCACAAAAAATGGTCATTTGTACCAAGTATTACAGACAGACACAGACGAACTTCCGTTTCTAAACCGTATCCTTTCAGTCTGGGAAATTGAGAAATGAGAATTTTTCAGTGACTCATCTTTTAACGGCACGTCATTGAAAGAAGTTGCTTAATGAAAATAGCTACTCCCACACATATTCCTATGTATTGACTCATTTCTTTCGTTTCTCCGTTGTGCGGCAGCAAAACATCTGAATCGGGAAATTTATTATGGACGACAGTCGAGCAACAACTCATGTTTTTACATCATTGTGTTTGCAACGTTATGGTCGATGAGTCATTCAAATAAAATGTCACTCTTTTTTTCTACATCTTTTCGAACGTATATAAACTCAATCTGCATTTCGCGTAGGTTATTTGATACTTCTTAGTTGATTCTTTAAAATAACCGTGGAAAGACAATTTCCAATTTACACTATTGAAAAAATTGTACGGACTAGAGATCAATTGGCACTATCGCATAGGTTTGACCCACTGACAGCCGTCCAGCAGAGAAATTATGAAAACGAACGAAAAACAGATGAGAACATCATTAATACATTGAAGACTCGTCAACACCCAGTTATTCAATAGCCCACATATTCGAATAATCTAGACGATCATAAGCCGACATCATCTCAATCAAATAGAAGAACAAAGAGAAAGAAACGTAAACGATGTTCTTGTAGAAGATCAAAGCGGTCAAATAGAAAATCCCTCTACGATGACGACTATGTCACTGATTGCTGTTGCTGTGTTACTCACGATAGCTTTGATTTTTCCAATAATACTGATAATAATAGTTACAGTAGTAGTAATAGTCATGGTAGTTGCAACAGCCATGGTAGCAGTAATGGCTGGTGTTGTTGTTGTGATGGCTGCGGTAGCGAAGATGGCTGTTGCTGTTGTTGCAGTGGTTGTGATGGCTGCGGTGACTGTAATGGCTGTGGCGACTGTGATGGCTTTGGTGACTAAGATGACTGAAGTAATAACATTTGACCGATAATTTTCTGTGTCCAGTTCTATCGTAAGTTTTTCAATAAACAGTTACCCATGAGGGAACCTCTTAACGTTCTAAAAGTTTCTTTTCTGACTGAGGATATGATGGTGCGATAGAACATATCAGCAAACGATATGTCGTATGGGAAGGAGGCGGTGGTAAATTACTGCTAGAAATAGTTATGAATTCTCAAGCTATTAACATAATTTTCAATTTTGTTCCCGAACTATAGTTTGTTGTCGACAGAGGAAAGACATATTAGGCTGAAACTATGACTATGTCCATTTATAAAATGTAGTTTTGATCGTTTGAGATTTTTCGCTCAAAAGAACAAAGTAGTAGAGAAAAAGAAAATTTTCACAATTCCTTTCTCAGGCGTTGCAGCTGTTCATGTTTTAATGGTTTGTATGAAAAAGTAAACTTCAAGAGATTTTGCCGATTACTCTAAAAGTGAAAATATTATTTGTTGTCAACATGCTCGACATCTTTACAAAAAAAATTATTGAGGAAACATCGATTGAATCTCTACTTACTATTTACACATTTGATACACCACTGTATCCTACGTTACAAACACCTGCAGATATTTATGCAGTTCTTGTATATCTACATCTTCAGGAAATTCATACGCGTGCATTTCCTGGATACACATATCGAGGTATGAATACCTTACATGCTGATCTCAAAGCTTATCAGTGAGCTTGCGCATGGGTTGCCGTTCTTCAAACATGGAGTTTTCAATCGATATCGAAAAATTCAAAAGTAGCCTATGTTTTTGGTGGTCAGCTCTTAGTTAACGATCGAAGATCGATTATTGCGTGTGTTGAATTTGTTGAACCATGTCCATCAGCAATTGATCTTAGTGGTATCTCCTAGTATGAATCAAAACAAGAAGTCCTTATATTACCATTAACTCTTTATGGAATCATATCCATTATAGATTTTAATTTTGAAGGACATCATTACCACAATTAACGCTCACCCGGATGACTCGCTTGACCCTCGACTGAATATTCGGCTCTTTTCCTTTTTTTCTTCCAATTTACAGTCTTCAATACAGCTAGTATCCAATGTTTCAAAGGATGGATAGGTGCGTCTACGCTGATATTACTGTCAATCTCATTATGCATAATTGTATGTGGGTTTGGATGAACATTTTTATCACATATGCATCCAATCAAATTCATACTCTCACATTGACACTCAACGAAAATCTAAGAAACCACATTATACCGACGATATCCATATGCACCCAACAAAGGAGATTATATTGAGCTTTCTGAGAGGGAACGAAGCAAAGCTCATTGGTGACACTTTCGTGAAAATACGCCATACTCCTTAAAATTTCTACTAAAAGTCCGTTCGCTTGCTGACACATCTGCCGACAATATTGTATACTAGAGCGTCCGCTGGCAATATATGGGTTTAATTTGAACTTCTACCTTCAAATTAATCATATTCGGTCTGGTCTATAATCGGACTGCCATATTTGAAAGAAGCTTCTACTCATATTAACCATCAGACTAGATAAGTAGGGGGTGGGTTTGGGGCGTGGGTGTTCTTAGGTGTCATGTCTTCATCCACACCTACATTCATATTCATATTAGCACCCACACCCATGTCCATACTCATACCCCACACTCACACCCACAAACCCACACCCACAACCACATTCCCACACCCACACCCCACACCCACACCCACATCCACACCCACACCCTCACCCACACCCCACACCCACCCACACCCACACCACACCCACACCCACACCCTATATGCCAATTATTGTAAAAAAGAAAAATATTCATATGTTTATATCGATGCTACGGGTGGTGCGTTAAAACGCATTGCTAGACAAGATGTCAAGTTCAAGACATTGTTAACTTTTCACTTCCATGATCCTCTCTAACTATTGCTATTTATGCTAATATAAATTGTTTGTTATATATAATATATTTCCTCTAATCTTGTAATCAAATTAAATAAAAAAAAAGTTATCACACAAACTATCTTCAGGGTAAGAGCATCAAGGCATCCAAAAAGAAAAGGGACTCATGTAGTCGATAGAGCTCGTCGAGTTACACTTGGAAACCATGAGAATGAAACTGGAATCGAGCGAATCGGCCAGGGTATTTCCGACAATTTCAGCATTTTTTGCAGGTTTTCGAGCACTTTGGGGGTAAAGAAGAGTCTTGTGATAAAACACACACCTGGAATCGATAGAGCTCGTCGACTCACACTTGGAAACCTCGACAATGAAATTGGAGTCGGCTTGGAAGCGAATCGGCCAGGGTATTTCTGACAATTTCAGCGTTTTTTGTAGGTTTTGGGGCATTTTCGGGGTAAGGAAGTGTCTTGTGATAAAATACACCCCTGGAATCGATAGAGCTCGTCGAGTTACACTTGGAAACCATGAGAAGGAAATTAGAATTGGCTTGGAAGCGAATCGGGACAAGAAATACTCGAATAGGGTGATAAGATATCCTACGTACAAAGGCTTATTTAACAATAACACATCAATAAAATCTACACAAAACTCTCTACCTTTTAGCACCAGAACGAAACTTTCTTATTCAGTCTAACTTAAGGCCTTCCCTCCTCAAAAATGGATCTCAGTCCAGATATGTTCAAATGAGCTGAAATTTGGAGCATATGTTGGGACTGAAGTGAGAAGGCTGTAGTAAAACTTTCAGCTTGATATCATGGTGTTTGACGAAGATATGAACCAAACAAGAGTCAAAAAAAAGCTCATCTCATCTCCAAAAATTGTCTGTGAATCTTCATTCTATATAAATAATTTTTTTGTTCAATAAGTTCAATAACTCAAAAACCCATAAAAAATGGCACTGTTTCCATAGAGATATGTTCTTATATGATAATAAAAAGGCTTATTTTAAAAAAGGACCACTAGATAGGCTAGCCCTAGAGACAAGCTTTCAAACAAAAAAAAATATTTGACTTTATATTGTACTGTTGTAGCACATCGCTGGAGATACGGAAGTCGTCTTACATAAAAAGACATGCGTAGTAAAATTGTTATATCTCTAGCCAAAGTATAAAGAATCGAGCTGAAATTTTTAGTGATGTGAGGATGACCCATATGGCCAGAAATTTTCAGCTCGATACAATGTATTAGGACGGAGATCAAATTTTCAGAAGCTGACGAAGTGAAAATCAGTAAGTGATGTAATTTTGAGAGGCCTTAAGAAACAGTCTATCAAAAGTCGCGCCATTTTAACTGGGCTACTCGTTATTTTTTCTAAAACTGAATAAAGGAAATATCAAATTACGGTGTTCTATAGTATTCTATTTTAAATCTCAGCTGCAATATCAAACAATTCAAAAAGAATATATATATGAGATGATATTTATCGAAAAACTATGCATGTTTTCTTCCAAGCACTTGTATGTATCAGTATCTATGTTAAGTACGAATAAAACAAAAAAAACTATAGGAGAGCTATGTTTTCTTATCTTATGTCTGAAGAACTCAGTCAACGATTGACATTAATATTTTAACTTTTTACAAGAAAAAACGTGAGTAAAATGATTCTTCAACTAAGTTTGTCATGTTTATTATTCTCTTCCTGATTAATATATAATGAATTAATTAAATCTTATACAATTGTGACGTTTCGTTGTTGAAAACAATTTCGTCAGACGATGTTAAATCGACTGCACATACAATTTTAAACATAATTTATAAATAGATGAAAAAATAATGATGATGACTTGTCTATTGTTCTATAGTCAATGTTTGATAGTGTCTCCTCAATAGATTTCATATATTAAGCAACTTATCGTCATGAAACTGTAGGTTTAAAGACAATAAGAAAACAATTCACTTCATGGGATTTTTTTCGGGTGTATTCTGTTCTCTGATCAGAAACTACTGTGTAATTCATAATCATCCTTGACTCAAGAAAATCTTTACGTAGCAAATCTTTTATATCTATAACGAATACAATATTATATCTCCTATGCTTCAAGGTGTGAGTGACTCACCTATGCTGCTCAACAAGAATATATGATTATCTTTGTAATAATCACACAAGAGATAATAAAACACTTTAAAGATGAAAGATACTTTTGTAAAGTAACAAACTTATCTGTTGGTAGAAGATCGATAATTTTATCTTTAATAAACATCGACTTTGAAGGAGGTAAGAAGTTTTGAAAAGCAGTAACTGAGTTAAATTTTTAATTGCTCATATCTGTCCAATTCCTCAAATAGTTTGAATGGAGAATTGCCCAATACTCAATCATCTGATGATCGTCTTAGTTGACATGATTTCATATAGTTATGGTAGCTGAATACTCATCCTTACTGTGCGTTCTACCGTTACCTATTGAAAAAAAATCCATTTTTTTGAAATTCATTGTGGATTTTTCAAAAACTATTTTTTCAGCTAGAGTCGTAGAACTCGTCAATAGCTTTCAGGCTATGTCTTCAGTTTTAGCTTTAGACGAAGTTTTATGAATGAAAAATTACCGGCAAAAGATGTTAAGACATTTAAGACACTTGTAATTTTTGTGTAGAATGACATTAAAATCG
Organism: Rotaria sp. Silwood2; assembly: GCA_905329745.1. NCBI lineage: Eukaryota > Metazoa > Rotifera > Eurotatoria > Philodinida > Philodinidae > Rotaria > Rotaria sp. Silwood2. The sequence continues at coordinate 48,566 of CAJNSZ010000402.1, read as the reverse complement.
TTAGTATAAGAGAGTTTGTTTGATATACTTCGTCAATACGAAAATTTCACATGATATTAGAGAAATAATATTCATGCTGAATATAGACTTTTTACATTTTCTAATAGTTATAACTCAGTGAAAATTAAAGCATTTCCAATAAAAATTTGTTCTTTTTTTCAGCTCATAGAGTAGAGTAGAGTGGTACTCAAAAAGAATCAAACGAAAATAATCCTTCTTATAAGAGAAAATTCGCGTTCACTAAAGAATGTAGAACGACATTTTTCGAAGTAAAATCACTATCGTTGTTTTAAACTAGCTTCGTATTTTCAATCTGCACCACAACAAAAGAAAGTATTGAAAAATTATTACTTTCAAACACAGTCGACATCGTTCTACGAAATACAATATTTTGTTTTTTCTTATGGTTAAATTTATCTTTATCGATATGTTTTTTTTCGCAGCGTATAACAGCTGTGCTCTTCACTTATATATACATCCATAAATGAGTCAGAAAAAAGATAAAGGAAAGAAAAGAGAGAGTAGTTCTCTATCACAATTAGCGCAAAAAAAACGTGGAGAGAAAAAAGAAGCAGAACAAATTTCTTTTCTTCGTTAACCTTTTGCTTATCGAATATTTTTTGCAGGCAAGTACTCTTTCTCTTACTTTTTTTTTCATCATTCGTTTTTCGCCATCACATGCGGACGTACATTTAGTTGTGCAAGGTTTCTGTACTCTTCATTAGTCCTCAAATCACAAAAACAAGCACAAAGTCGATCGTATGTTTCTCATAAATAATCTGTTTTTGATTTTAGTGTTGAATGTAAAGAGTAAAATAACATTCTTTTTCAAATCATGGTTTTTTGTCATGAACAGTGAACCTATGACTGTTTTATTCATTTCTTTCTCAATTTTCAATCGCTGAAAGTATTTTTATTTCTTGTGAAACGACAGCTCATTCAATTCTCGTACAAGTATCTTAAATGTTTAGATATATAAAGTAATCGTTATAAATTCTCGGCTAATCATTTGAATTGAGTTTTTATCTTTCCTTTATATCACTTCTCATAAAATCGGAGCATTTAGCTGAATAACATTCAAAGAATAAGTTTCAATGATCCTTTTAGTTAATATACACTTTCGTATACCCTTCAGTCGTTTTTAATATGTCCACAATCGTCTATATTCTCTGTTGGTGTACTCTTAAACAGATTGCTGGGATGATTCAACTTCTTGATAAATCATTATTTCTATTTATAAACGTTAGTATATTCTCTATTGTGCGTTATGCTCATGTATAGTCTCGGCAAGTATCATTTTAGAAAATGTTGTTCAGAACAGAACGGATAGCGTGTATTATTATGTGATTTTTTTTAAATAGTGTTGGATAACTTCAACTGGTAGTTTGATTCATCTGTCATGGACACGATGTTGGAATATCCAATAATTTATCAAAGTGTTTGTTTTGCATGCATTTTGTTTGGTACATACATTCTATGGAAAACTTGGAGCAAGAGCAAAACACAGAAAAATGACAAGGAAGAAATAGCTGAAATTGGGGATGAAAATATAATTAAACAAGGTTTTCGAATGAATGCTGTACCAGAGAATGTTGACATCATAGTAATAGGTTCTGGTATAGCTGGACTTACTGTAGCTTCCATAATGGCACAAGAAGGCAAAAAAGTCTTATTACTTGAACAGCATGATGTTATTGGTGGTAATACTCATACTTTTAAAGAAAAGGGTTTTGACTTTGAAACTGGTTTGCATTACATTGGTGGTAGAATTGGTAAGAAGACATCGAATTTAAGAAAACATTTTGATTGTATAACGAAAAATGGAGTTGAATGGGAAAAGATGGATGATGTATATGATCTTGTAATTATTCGTGATGGGGAGAATTGTGAACAATATCCGATGCATTCTGATGTTAAGATTCTTAAGAAGACACTGATTTCTTCATTTTTTGAGGAAGAAAAAGCGATTCACGAATATTTCAATATGATTAAGAAGGCTCGTATTGGTATAACAATCTTATTCTTACTAAAATGCATACCATATCCATGGATTCAGAAGATAATTCATAAACTTGTTCAACCTTTTCTTTTAATATTTGATGAAACAACAGAACAAGTTCTATCTAAATTAACTAATAACAAAAAACTTATTGGAATTTTGACATATTTATATGGCGATTATCTTGAAGTTCCATCAAGATCATCGTTTGGAATACAAGCATTAGTATCTGATCATTATATGGGTGGTGGATACTTTCCAATTGGAGGTCCATCAATGATCGCACGTACCGTTGTTCCAATCATTGAAAAATCTAAAGGAAAAGCGTTCGTTCGTGCTCCAGTTTCATCAATTCTTATAAATGAAGAGAATAAAGCTATTGGAGTTGTAGTAAAAGGTCATCACATCTTTTCAAGAATTGTTGTTAGTGCTATCAGTTCAACAATAACCTACAAGTACCTTATACCTCAAACTCATCAACATTTGGTTCAATCTCACTTGAAGATTATAGAAAGTCCTGAACTTGCCTCGGACACTTGTTATATGTCAATGTTCGTTGGTCTTCAAGGTGATTCCGATGAACTTAATTTACCGAAGAGAAATTTATGGATATTTCCATCATGGAATCATGATGAAAATATGAAGAAATTTCGTAATGATTACAGTGAAGATTTTCCAGGTATTTTCATATCTTTTTCATCTGCAAAGGATCCAACATATCACACAACATACCCTAAGAAGAGTGTTGCATCTATTATTACTCTTGGCTTTTATGAACATGTTGAAGATTACAAAGACAAACGTGTAAAACATCGTGGTGACGCTTATAATCAACTGAAAGATCAATGGAAAGAAAGAATGTTAGAAATATTTTTGAAAGAATTTCCGGATTTAAAAGACAAAATAGTTTATGTTGATAATGGTACCGCAATTACGAATGATTTTTATCTTGGAACTTATCATGGCGCTGCTTGTGGACTGGCCCATACACCAGAGCGATTTAGACAAGTGGAAATTCTTTCACCAACATCACCAATCAAGAATCTTTATCTCTCAGGACAGGATATGCTCACCTGTGGAGTATCGGCCGGTCTTATGAGTGGATTTATGACATCATATGCTATTGCTCCTAGCTTGATATTTAAGTACCCAAAGCGCAACTAATTGTGTTCCATTCATGCAACAAAACTACATTATGTTTCTATGGATTTTTTTTTAGAAATTAGATTCAAATGAAGCAAAAACGTGAGCGAAATTATAATGAACTTCATAATAACTTATCATTTCATTGAAATTTATACTCTGATATATACTAAAAAATCAAAATAAATTAATTATTAATCCTATGAATGTAATCCTTGTGAATATTATCGTTTGATAAGTAAATCGAACATTGAATGAATAAATATTTCATAAATTGAGATTGGTTCAATGTCATTTTCGAATAATTCAAATAGCTTCGTGCGATATTCATTGATTCGAAGAAATTTTCGTTGAAGTAGATAACTAAATTAGTATTGAGATTGATTGAGTCAGAAAATAAAACACATAGTTCGAAATAAGGTAACATTTTCTTTAACAGACTATTTTC
>CAJNSZ010000402.1:0-44956 GCA_905329745.1 Rotaria sp. Silwood2 | reverse complement strand
GATTTATCAGGTGGAGAATTTCAAATATTTACATGTGCCATGGTGTGTATGCAAAAAGAAGATATATTCGTGTTTGATGAATCATCAAGTTATCTTGATATTAAACAACGTTTAAAAGCTGCTCTGGCCATTCGGATGTTATTCGAGAAAATCGGTAAATTTGACTGTTTTCTTTTATTAGCAAAGAATCAATGAACTTCTTAGATGCTTATTTATCGAAAAAAGATGAATTATATTTGCTTTATGATTGAAAGTAAAATAGAAAAATGCATGATTGTTTCAGTCAAATATATAAGAAGTATTATATTAAGAAAGATATCAGTATAACTGCGAATCTTAAGCTTTCTAAAATATTACTAGTGTTGAAGCAAGAAAAATTAAAATGAGGGAAGCTTCCGAAATAATTAACTTAATCCCTCTTGAATTGAGACTATGTGCAGTATTGAGATTGTAATGAATTATTAATATTTTTCGAACTTTTAGCGTATCGTTGAAGAAATAATGTATTTTTAGAGTAATTTGACATTTAACTCTGTAGTCTACCTAAAGACCACAGCCGAAATTCATTGTCTTATTTCAGTTCTAAAGTACGATTAGGATAACATTTTGTCGTCTATATTTCTTATCAATAGTTACTTTAAAAGATCACATATTCAATTACAAATTTCTTGTTTAGTTTTCATGAGTGATGTACTATATCTGATTAGTAAAATTCTACTTGTACGCTTAATTTGTTTGCTGAGTTTATAATGATCAATATTGAATAACGAACGCACGACTATATAATAGTATTTTTTAAATCTTGTCTAGTTGTTTCAGGTTTACATATGAATAGATCAAATGTTGGACTTTAGATCGATGAGTTTCTAAATTCAACGATCAATTTTTTTCTTGCCATTGTGTTTCGAAATCGAAATTTTCTGATTAATATATAAGCATTTACTTTTGAAATTAATATCAACCAGACTAGATAATATGGCTATCCAACGATGATCTCTTTTGTTTCACACTAGTAAAAGTATTTGTAAAAAATTATATGACATATGTTTTGAACAAATAATCATGACATAAGCATGGTAGGATTACTAACAAGGGAATCCATCGAACTCATACCTATCGTTATAGTTCATATTGAATACGCATGGAGGACTCAATAGAACTAAAAGAGGATTCGCGACCATGAACCTGTGGAGTCGATTTATAACTGTTTTACTAAATTTTCGACCCGATATTCAACCCGTAGATAGGTCTGACGACCCATTGAATAGTCTCGATGTTTCAGTGGAAAAGAATGTTTATATGTGAAGATATTGAATTTCCAACGTAAATGACCGCTTTGTACAAAAAATCAGTTTCTCTTGAAGATTCAATATCTCGATAGACGAGTATTGTTTTCGACTGAAATTTTCAGAATATTCTAAGAGCTATTAGACTTATCGGTAGGATGAATAGCAAGTCGAAATTTCAAAAGTGATTTTAAATTTGATTCCAGAAGTCCATGATCACAAACCTTTGCTTAGTCTTATCAATACTTCCTTGTAGACTCAATGTGAACACAAACAATAGTTGTCGATCTCATGTTAAGAGATTCATTTGATTTGTTAGATTCTAAATTTTGTTATTTATTCTTTTTTTGTAAAGATACACATATTTTCGTTGAACATGACCTTTCGGTACTCGATTATTTATCGCATTTTATTTGTGTTTTATATGGTTCACCTGGTCATTATGGTGTTGTAACAATGCCTTTTTCTGTTCGTGAAGGTTCAATAGAAATAAAAATATTACTTATTTTCAGTTAATATTGGATGTTGTTGTTTGTGTTTGTGTTTGTGTTTGTAGGTATTAATATATTTTTGGAAGGTTTTATTCGAACAGAAAATTTACGTTTTCGTGATGTTAGATTAACGTTTCAAGTTGTTGAAACAGCACCTGAGGATCAAGTTAATCGTTTATCGAAACATTATTATCCAGCTATGAAAAAAAATTAGGTTCTCTTTGATTTATCTTTTGATGCTGGTTCATTTACAGAATCGGAAATTATTGTTTTACTTGGAGAAAATGGAACTGGTAGAGAAATTTTAAGAAAAAAAATACAAAGATGTTGGATATAAAATATTGATATTTGTCTATTTCTAGGTAAAACAACTTTGATTCGAATGTTAGCTGGTAATTTAGAACCCGATGATGAAGGTGAGTTCATTAATAAATATAAAATTTCTTTGTATTTTATCCTAGTTAATCAAAATTAGAGATATGTGTGACCATTCTTTTGAAACTTTGTCATCAAAAATAATTTCCTCGAGATTGAGATAAACGACTAAAATATTGGAGACATTGAGTTTCATGTTAATTCATTCATATTACATTTGATATTGAGATTAGAAAAAGCTTCGGATGGGGGTGGGGTGTGAGCTTAGAGAAGTATTAGATCCACATCCACATCCTCAATAAATAGTGAAAACTTTGATCTTTCATTTGTTCATGCGCACAGGAGTGCCAGATATTGATGGAAAAAATTTAGCATCTGAATTCAGATCCAAAAGACGTAAACCAGAATTGAAAAAAAAGACTTATTTCTACATATCTCTATTCAGGATATAAGTTAACTAACTTTTTAATTAATTTCCAAAATTTCATATTAAAACTTCAAATTTCTTTTAAATACTTAGTCGAAATTCCTCACTTGAATATTTCCTATCAACCACAACAGATTAGTCCGAAATTTACTGGTACAGTTCGTAATTTACTTCATTGAAAAATTCGTGAAGCAATGTTTCATCCACAATTTTAAACGGATGTTTCACGACCACTTCAAATCAATAATATTATTGAGCAAGTGGTAATCTTGATATTGTTCGTTTTTTTCTTCTTATTTAAAATATTCTTTTTTAAGGTTCAAAATTTATCCGGTGGGGAATTACAACTTGTTGCATTATGTTTATATTTGGGGAAACCAGCTGATGTTTATTTAATTGATGAACTAGCAGCTTATCTTGATTCCGAACAACGTTTACATGCTGCACGAGTTATTAAACGGTAATGAAAACAAAAGCAAAGAAAATATAAAGTAAAATGCTTCTAGATTTATTCTTCATTGTAAGAAAGTAGGCTTTGTTGTTGAACATAATTTTATCATGGCAACATATTTGGCTGATCGTGTTATTGTCTTTGATGGAAAATCGTCGGTTAAAACTCATGCATTTGAGTATTAAAAATTAGTCGAAACTTTATTTGAAAAATATAATTTTTCTCTTTATATAGACCATAAGTACTTGTACCTGGTATACATTTATTTTTAAAACAGCTTGAATAATATTTCGACGAAATCCAGAAAATGTTCGACCACGTATTAATAAAAGAGAATCTGTTAAAGTAAATTTAATTTAAAAAAACAATTTTTTCTTAAACTATTTTATATTTTTGTATTAATTAGGATATGAATCAAAAAGCAGCTGGTAATTATTTTTTTCTTGAATGATCATAAACGAAATTATATTATTTCAATCATCATTGCCGTCGTTATGATTTTCAATTCAATCATTTNATTTTATTTGTGTTTTATATGGTTCACCTGGTCATTATGGTGTTGTAACAATGCCTTTTTCTGTTTGTGAAGGTTCAATAGAAATAAAAATATTACTTATTTTCAGTTAATATTGGATGTTGTTGTTTGTGTTTGTGTTTGTAGGTATTAATATATTTTTGGAAGGTTTTATTCGAACAGAAAATTTACGTTTTCGTGATGTTAGATTAACGTTTAAAGTTGTTGAAACAGCACCTGAGGATCAAGTTAATCGTTTATCGAAACATTATTATCCAGCTATGAAAAAAAACTTTAGGCTCTTTTGATTTATCTGTTGATGCTGGTTCATTTACAGAATCGGAAATTACTGTTTTACTTGGAGAAAATGGAACTGGTAGAAAAATTTAAAAAAAAAAATACAAAGATGTTGGATATAAAATCTTGATATTTATCTATTTCTAGGTAAAACAACTTTGATTCGAATGTTAGCTGGTAATTTAGAACCCAATGATGGAGGTGAGTTCATTTATAAATATAAAATTTCTTTGTATTTTATCCTAGTTAATCAAAATTAGAGATATGTGTGACCATTCTTTTGAAATTTTGTCATCAAAAATAATTTCCTCTAGATTGAGATAAACGACCAAAATATTGGAGACATTGAGTTTCATGTTGACTCATTCATATTACATTTGATATTGAGATTAGAAAAAGGTTCGGATGGGGGTGGGGTGTGAGCTTAGAGAAGCATTAGATCCATATCCACATCCTCAATAAATAGTGAAAACTTTGATCTTTCATTTGTTCATATGCACAGGAGTGCCAGATATTGGTGGAAAAAATTTAGCATCTGAATTCAGATCCTAAAGACGTAAACCAGAATTGAAAAAAAAAAGACTTATTTCTACATATTTCTATTCAGGATATAAGTTAACTAACTTTTTAATTAATTTCCAAAATTTCATATTAAAACTTCAAATTTCTTTTAAATACCTAGTCGAAATACCTCACTTGAATATTTCCTATAAACCACAACAGATTAGTTCGAAATTTACTGATACAGTTCGTGATTTACTTCATTCAAAAATTCGTGAAGCAATGTTTCATCCACAATTTCAAACGGATGTTTCACGACCACTTCAAATCGATAATATTATTGAGCAAGAGGTAATCTTGATATTGTTTGTTTTTTTCTTCTTATTTAAAATATTCTTTTTTAAGGTTCAAAATTTATTCAGTGGTGAATTATAACTTGCTGCATTATGTTTATGTTTGGGGAAACCAGCTGATGTTTATTTAATTGATGAACCATCAACTTATCTTGATCCCGAACAACGTTTACATGCTGCACGAGTTATTAAACGGTAGTGAAAATAAAAGCAAAGAAAATATAAAGTAAAATTCTTCTAGATTTATTCTTCATTGTAAGAAAGTAGGCTTTGTTGTTGAACATGATTTTATCATGGCAACATATTTGGCTGATCGTGTTATTGTCTTTGATGGAAAACCGTCGGTTAAAACTCATGCATCTGAGTATGAAAATTAGTCGAAATTTTTAAAAATATAATTTTTCTCTTTATCTAGACCACAAGCACTTGTACCTGGTATACATTTATTTTTAAAACAGCTTGAATAATATTTCGACGAGATCCAGAAAATGTTCGACCACGTATTAATAAAAGAGAATCTGTTAAAGTAAATTTAATTTAAAAAAAAATCTTTTTCTTAAACTATTTTATATTTTTGTATTAATTAGGATATGAATCAAAAAGCAGCTGGTAATTATTTTTTTCTTGAATGATCATAAACGAAATTATATTATTTCAATCATCATTGCCGTCGTTATGATTTTCAATTCAATCATTTAATCAAATATATTTCATGACTAAAAAGAAACATTGAAAAAACGGCAAATAAAATCGATTTAAGGTTCTGCTTGTTATTGTTATTTTGATTGTTAAAGAAAAGATATAAACACGATGAGGTAACAAGTACGTTTAACAATGAATTCATTGTTACTCTATTAAAACAAGAAGAAAAATAAATATATAACTAAATCAAAACATAATAACAGCAACGATAATGAAAATTTTATTTTTGATTTATATAAATATTATAGATCTTGAATTGAATTTATAATATCTGTCATACATTATTTATGCCTTATCATTTTTATTTTTCGTCGATCACTCGTTAACATGCAGCATTCCATAAATTTTAATTTTTGTCATATTGCAAATCACTTGCAAAAATAGTTGAGTGCGATTCTGATGATAATAATAAACTTCTAATATAATAAGAAGTAATATCATTGGTTATCATAAGAAGCAAAGTCATCCATCAGATTAATCTTTTTATTTTCGCCTGGGGCAATGAACCCTAAAGACTAATGAATATTCTGAACAGCATTCCTCTTATTAACTGATTCTTGCCTTGAGATGCTACATTTTTCAGCGCAACGTTGCAGTTTTTCTCAGGAACAACAAAAGAAGATTGGCATGAATTTCATTATTGACTTTCATCAACACGGTAATTGATTAATTCGGACACATATCCTTGTCTGATGATGCATGATCGTGTTAACTACGCAGAGATATTTTGTTTAAAGAAATTGTATCCTACCGAAATTCAGCATAACGAAAGTATTGTTTTTCGGAAAAAAAATGATGTTTACAGTTTTGCTTGAAATTTTACCCAGAATAGTTTATTCTCAAAAGATTTTTGAATCCACCTTTATCGTTGAAAAATGTAAAAAGACACGCTGTTACCATAGCCGTATCTGATGAGGATATGGGTGTGTGTCAGTGTGGGTGCGGTGTGGACCGGGTGTAAGCATAGGGATTGATGAGTCTTTTTCTTCACTCATACGCACAGCCACAGCCACACCCACTATTAAAAACCATGAATTTGTTCTAATAAACACGAGAGTTTGTTTTTTATTTGCCAAATTGATTTGTTATAAAATGAATATATTCAAGAAATGGAATAAATGCAATAGAATGTATGTCGGAATTATGATTTTCATTTTCTGTTATAGGCACCAAAACTAGAATGTTTCACTTTGAAAACTTGCGCTAAAAATTATTTAGAATTTCCTTATCTAAAGTGGATTATAAATAATCTTAATCATCACTTAAAAAACTGATAATTGATCTTAAGAATAGTAGTTTATATGAAACTGATAAAAACATTTGAAAATATGTTGTTGATGCAAATTTCATTCGTCATTAATGTTTACCTGACAAAGTAATTAATTTAGCACATTTTCGATGTATTCGGATAAATTTACATCCATCTCTTTATCGATCTCTTGAATAATTGAATGAATTATTTCCAAATGTTTTTTTCATCAAAGTTCATATGAGTAAATATTAATTTGATTCGTAATAAATTTATTTATAAAATATGCAGAAAATCTCATTATAATCAAAGCTTCGTGTAACTATGAGACTTAACTTTTCTCATTAGTAAAACGAATATTACCAATGTCAGTACCGAATAGAGCTCATCAAGTTGACCTTGGACCCATGTGAGTTGTCTAGGTCGGGAAATTTTCTATTGATCACAGCATACAAATCTACCCGACAGTTGCTACTCGAAAAGTAACAACTTAGAACGTGCTGTTTAGTGGCTCAATCTAAATAAGTCGAAAAAGTATGACCGATCATCGGAGTGACTATCAAGACGGATAAGAAAACAATTTATTGATGATATTATAAGGAAGGATCACTTTCGTGTCCAAAAATTTTGAACCCGACGCGCTTCAGTACCGAATAATATTGGTATATAGCATTTCTATTCATAAATTTATTTAAAAATAAGTAATATCGTTCATGTGGAATGAGTAGTACGAGGACTTAATATAAACAATTGATTATTATGGATTTGAATAAAAGAAAACGAAAATAATGATTATGGTAAATCAAAATGGTATGGCAAAGAATAATAGTTTCTTGCCAGCATAATATTTATTTTGTTTTAAATGAAATTCAGTTAAACTTGAATTCAACAATGTTTTAAATGTAAAATTTTACTTTTCATTTAGAGAACTGTAGAAACTCTGATGATCAATTGTTGATATCATTGCTATTGCCATTCGAAAGTGGAAAATACAAATTAACTGATATTCCGTTGCGAAACGTCACTAGACTTGATTTGAATCCTTATTTGTATCGTACACTTTTATATTCTCTTATATGATATGAGCTCTTCTCACAAAAGCTATTTAGGATTTTCATAGAAATACTTTGAAAACAGTTTCGTCTGATTGATTATAAAAATATGATGAGAAAAAGGCTTTTAAATACGACTAGACTTAGGAAACGAGCAACTATCTAGTAATATTGTGGGTCTCTTATTATGAACGTTATCTTCTGTGAAAGAGAAAATTCGTCCGGTTAACGTTCTCGTTAGACAAATTCGACTTAAATTTTTCTATCACACATCAAAATACTCTTCAAGTCTCAATGGCAACCGACAATTGTTTTTGTTTTTGTTTTTCATAAAGTTTATTTCTTATAACACATGTTTTTGTTTATTCTAATCATCAACTATTTTATTTGAATTAGTTAAGCATAGGATATTCCCATGTCGCACATTTATATGAACTACCGCCGGTATACCGCGGTACTTGAAGAAACCGCCGGTACACCGGCGGTATACCGACGGTTTTATTGAGTACCGCGGTATACCGACGGTTTTATTGAGTACCGCGGTATACCGACGGTTTTATTGAGTATCGCGGTATACCGGCGGTTTTATTAAGTACCGCGGTGTAACGGCGGTTTTATTAGGTACCGCGGTATACCGGCGGTCAAAACACTACCAAAATACAAATCNCTAAGTTGATATGTGACTTTGAAGATCTTAACCAATGCATACAATTTATTATTTAATAAAACAAGAATATATTTCGACGTGAAAAGTTATAAAAATATATTTAGAGATGGTTTCATTATTTTAAAATTTAATTCGGCACAATATTCAATAGCTCTGAAGTACAATCAGGGTTACCGAACTTCTTGATTTTTAAGCCATTATCCTAGTGAACCAGATCTTCTGGTACTAGGAGTTGCCTTTCCAAAATGCTCTATGAGGTTTCGACTATCTTTTGCTTTTTTTTCATCTCAGCTCTTAGCGATATGTTTAATCAGCAAGAAAAACATTAAGATGTTCAATTTCTCAAAGAACAGAAGAAACATCAATTAAACAGATGTGAACAGTGATTTCATGTCGTCTGTCTTTTAACAACTGTGCCGCATTATTCGAATCCAACGATCCAATGTATCTGATACTAAACAATTATAGACAGTTTCATTTTACCTGTAACTGATCAAACTTTAGCGCCAAAACTTAATCATCGAACAACGGCATAAAAAAGAAGCCTTCGTGATACTATGGTTCATATTTCACTCTGCTAGAGCCGATAGAGTAGTAAATCTGGATGCACTTCATAGACTATAAGCTTTTCGAGGATCATGAATTCAAATCTGAGGTCAAATTTTTATTTTGTTCATTTTTTTTTTTATTATGAATTGCTAATAATTTATAATAAAAATATGTTAGAGGTGAATTTCGATCGAATTGATCGATAATAAGAACGTGGTTTTTCCAAAACAGTCGTTATATATATACTCACGAACTGGGAAAAATTTGAATGTAGTTAGAAGAAAACATGAACAACAAGGAAATACCTGAAGATGAAGAAAAAGAAAGGACAAAAGAAAAACACACATATAGATATATATTTTCTTTATTCTAAGGAGAAGAATAGTAAGTTTTTATTCTCAAAGATAAAGTTCATCAACCAACCCTATAGAAAAGGTAGCATTTGTGACTACTCTATTCCGATTTCGATCATTACCAGGAACTTCAGACCTTTCATTATTAGTTTGCAATCATTTTTCGACATATTTAAAAAAACTCGAATAGTTGATACATTTGTATTTCTCCGTGCTAAATCGATTTGTCATATTTATTTCCATTTTCAGATTGATCTCGCGCCAACAAGACCAGACTTTTGAAATGCTCTGTTTTATGCATCTCACTATGCAAAGAGATGGAATTTCAATGTCGAAATCAATCTGATTTAGCACAGACAAATACCTCTGTTTAGATATTTCGAACTTTTCCATAAAATGTTCATAACTTTTAAATGGAACTCGATACAGAGTTCGTTCTTGGGTAGATCAAACCATTCTTTTTAACTTTAAAATTCGATAAGAAAATGGCCCAGACCGATGTCGGTGAAAAGATCAGCCATTGAATGACCACTTGTATATTAGCTAATCCATGTAATTTTAAATAGGCAATGATGCCCCAGTCTTCTTTTTCTAATAATGAAAACGGCAGGTTATTAATCCACTGTATTGTCGAGTGGAGATAGCCCAAGGGAGAAAAGTTGAGTTATATTTTGAATGAAATCAATTTTGCATAAAAACTCTATAAAAAAAACCATCAATTTTCATTCTTATTTACCAAAAAGTATATATTTTTTCAGATAGTCCTATTTTATTTCCAGCATAAGTTACCATTAATAATCCCAGAGTAGACATAAATGCTATAGTAGCCTATATAATGGTTGATATTATCTCTTGCACCAAAACATATATATCGAGAAATCGTTTGTTATCGATATTTTTTCCCTTGCAAAAGAAAGAGAATGAAAAAGAAAAGTTGTGTCTCGCTGGTTGTCTATCTATTTGTTTCATTATTCTTTCGTACGTTACCATCAGGCCTAGGTATTCTCCTGATTTTCAGTTCTGGCAAGTCAGAATTTAGAGATAATATTTCAATATCTTTTCTGCATCTGTTTCGAATGTTTATTGCAAGACAAATTTCAATCATATAAAATTTTTACAAAATGACAAAAGAAGTCCAACCAAATATTTGAATAATCGGTTATTTGAGTTTTACAAAATATCACAATTACTTTCAGAAATGATCAAGAATTGTGAAAGAAAACTTTTCTCACCAGAAAAATATAATCACTCTGCCAACATTATGAGAATAAAATTCTTGATAGTTTGTTTTTTCATTTTCAGTTTGTCTTTTATTTATTTTTTTTCTTTTATCATATTCTTATAAAATACTAATGCTTATTTTTTTTCATCAGTAAATGAACATATTTTAAGAAAATATGGCATCATTTACGTTCATTCGATTGTTGGGAAATGTTTCGATCTTTAACAATCAAGATATCAACGTTTTTCTAACAAAAGTCATTCTGATTGAAATAAATCCATTTACAGATATAGATTTGAGATTTTCAGATATATACCTGATTGTGTCTCTCGTTTCTTTATTCTACATGTGAGATAATTGTCTTAGTAAGACGATTAAATTAGCTAAGAAAAAAGTATTGAACAGCATATGTACACTAATTCTGCTGAGAAAATGCTGTTCTATGAATGAAATTTTTCAAAAACATCACCTTTTTCATATGATGTTTAGCTAATTTTATTCTTGAATATAGAATTAGCAAGCGTCCTAAAAATTTCATAAGGTATTCTAATTAGTTAAATAAATATTTCATGTTGAAACATTGTGTTAATTATCTCCTATGTATTCACCAATGACAGATAGAGCTTATTGTACAATTTCATTTATGTGTTGAAGAAAGTATAAAAACAAATTTGTTTTAAAAGCATGAATTTGTAAGAGATGTTCCATACAAAACTCTTATATTTGAAAGCAAAAACTATAATGTCATTTAATTTATACACCCTTGTTACATTATAAAAGCTTATTGCTATCTCGGTCACAACCTACATGCAAATCTCATTAACTACCTAGCTCATTTTTGTGCATTACATCTATTTCGATAAAAGATGAAGTTTAGAATTTCATTAGACATATATTTATTTAATGAAATACATATCGAGTCTGTTGCTGGAAGTATTTTGAATATAAGAGTTATTTTACGGAAAAAAAATTTCCTGCAGATTTAAGTTGTTAAAGAAACTTTTTATATTTCCTTCAATGAATAAATGAGACTATTTAACAAGGTCTATCTGTAATTAGTGTATAAATAGGAGACAATCAACACAATTTTTCAACATGAAAGATCTATTCAAATAGAATATCTCATTCAATTTATAGTACACTTGCTAATGCTGTATTGAACAATAAGATTGGCTAAACATTCTATGAACAATAATTAGCTTTTGTCAGATTTTACTTGATAATTTCCGGCTTGAATCAGAACAATCTGACTTTTTGACATTTACTAGCAGGAACACTATATTAAAAACTATTCATTATGTAGAACATAATTCATTCTATTGAATCTATGGATCACCAGAACAATTTCAACTTGGAACATTTTGCAAATAATAAAAATCGACATACTACAATCGTCTAATCAATAAAAACTAAACACATAAATGAAGTGACCTAGAATTTTCTCATTAGTATATAAGATACTATGAGTTGTAATTTGACAAAAGCCGGATCATGTCAGCTCATCTAGTCTTTCCAGATACACATCAAAATAAAATAAAATAATCTACTATTTAGTTAGAAAATTTTGCGAGTTACCGTATATTTATTCAAAAAACGTAGCTTTATGTCACAATCATGAGGAAGTTATGTAACAAATTGAAAAATGTTTCTGCTACACAAAATTATACTTGTCAACACCTTGAGAGATTTTCCATTATCAATCTTAAAAGATTTACACATATCTTTTGTAACATACTTATCTAACATGGTAATTTATTGAAATATAGTTTCTTTTTCTCCGTTATCAATCATAATCGACTGTTTGAAACCTAGCAAGTAGCTATCCGCTAAGTACGACTATGATGTTTATTTAACTGCTTCATGTTTGCAGAAAGAGATTGTCTAACACACATATAACAAAAGTTTATCTAGTAAAATCAAAAAAAAAAAAAAAAAAAAGAAGATGAACACAGGAAAGAACAATCGAGAGAGAACAAGCAACATTAAAGACCTGGAAGTTTCAATGATAGAATGATGTCTTTATTCGCTGTAATTTTAAGTTTGATTCGCTTCGTTTTTAAGTTTAGAAATGCAAAGAAAAAAAAACAATAATATTATCGCATAATATTATTGTTCGTGTTGTATATGTCTCAAAATTTAATATCCTATTTTTGTTTCCACTTAAAATAACAGGAAAAAGTATTTTTTGAGTAACATCCTTCGTTAGCAACGTGACTTGACAAAAAAAAAACACGTATATCTTGGAATAATCAACTTTTTTAGAGCTAATTTTTTATATGTTAAGTTACTCGAAATACCCTGGAAAAGTCAGCCGTAGAAATCATTTTTCACAAGAGTCATTAGTAAAACTCTAGCATTAATAATGCTACACAAAAAAGGTCAGGCAAAACTAAATAGTAGATTTTGTAGATAACTGCTGAGGTTGAAAAATTTCTCTACATCATTTTTTCTGATCATGCCCTAGATTGTTCCAAAAAAACAAACAGTCGATTTACTTCTCGTCAGTGACGTGATGGAATACGAATATGTAAACGAAAAAAATGATTTTATGTCAAATTTTTGGAGTCTTATTTTACTGAAAATTCAACTGAAGATGCAGCTTATGTCGTAGAATCTTATCCTAAAGTTTTCGGATTTTTTTTTTTCGTTTATCAAAGAGATAGTCGCGGATTACTTTTTAAATAATAGCTAATATTTTTACGTATGTATATGCTAAAAGAACTTATTCCGAAAAATATTTTTTTGTAAAGAATGAAAGGTGGATGTGTCCTTTTTTTGCCTGAATTCGCCTATTTATTTGTAGTATTCTAATGAACAAATAAATAACACAATACGCTGAGATTCACATACAAGGGAGGTAAATCTTGCTCTTTCCTTTTTTGTGTAAGGTTCACTTTTGAAAAATAGTAATTTGTTCTGTTCTATCTTGAATAATTGATATGATTATTATTTGGAGTATCATTAGTGTTTCTTGTTTTTTTTTTTTTATTCTAACGAATCATTATTCATGCTACAAATTAAAATATATCTTTACATGTTCTCCAGATGAATCCATTAATCATCTAGAAAGACACTTTATTTCTTTCTATATAATAATAGAATTTTCTTTTTGAAATAATTACGAACTATTTTAGATGACACAAGAAAAGTTGAATCAGTTTAATATGACATCTGTCCATGACACGAATGTGTCAAGAAATATTAAATTAGCGTTATTTATTAGTTTTCAAATTCCATCGATTATATCTCATATGTTTATTATTTATCATTTAATATCTAATCGAATATTACGACGAGCTCTTCATAATCATGTTATATTAGTTTTATTAATAATAAATTTTTTATTTATAACTACTGATTTATCAATAACATTTCATTTTCTTCGTTTTGGTTTTATAAAAAAAACTCAAGGAAATTTATGTTTAGCATGGAATTTTCTTGATTCATTTCTTTCTAATTTATCAACATTTTTAATGATGTGGGCATCTATTGAACGTAATATACTTGTTTTTTATGATCGTCAATTACTTAATACATCATATAAACGTTTTTTCTTTCATTATTTACCTTTAATTATTCTTATCATATATACATTTATTTTTTATTTAATTGTTATTTTTTTAAATTCATCTTGTTCTAATATTGAATATTTTATTTATGATGAATTATTTTGTGGTAAACCATGTTATATACATAAAAATATCATATTATCATCAATTGATTATTTATTTCATAAGATTTTTTCGTCCATATTAATATTTATATTTAGTTTTATTTTATTAATTCGTTTTCTATGGGGAAAAAGACAACGAAATCAAACAATACGATGGCGTCAACATAGAAAAATAACTATTCAATTTATATCTATATCAATATTATATTTTCTTGGTACAATACCAGTTGCTATTAGTGAACTTTTACATATATGGAAAAATTTATCAAATA
Organism: Rotaria sp. Silwood2; assembly: GCA_905329745.1. Taxonomy (NCBI): domain Eukaryota; kingdom Metazoa; phylum Rotifera; class Eurotatoria; order Philodinida; family Philodinidae; genus Rotaria; species Rotaria sp. Silwood2. Next base: position 30,522 of record CAJNSZ010000402.1, on the reverse strand, counting down.
ATGTAAAAGAATCTGAAATTCAAGAAGAAATATTTCTTTATTTTTTTTATTTTATATCATTAATTTTACCTTTTGTATGTTTATTAAATTTACCTGAAATCTATTCTAAAATACCATTATTTATTTATTTTAAACGTCAATTAAATATACGTTTTATTACACGTAGAAATCAAATAGCAGTTATGAATACAATTATACAAAGAAAAACAACTAATATGCTATAATGATTTATATTTTATTTTATCAAATAATAAAAAAAAAACGATAATATTATTTTCATTATTAATTTTATAGAAACAATCTTTAGTAATAGTCAACAATATAACATCAACCCAAGACGAATTATATGAAATCTATATACACTCCATTTACAAGCATGCTTGTTCAATTTGAGAATGTATTGTTGATTTTTTTCCATCATACCTATTACTTGACTTAAATCCCAATAGTGCGCTGAACAACCAATGAAATTCTCAAAATTTCATAAATGAATTATGAGAGGAAGATTTCTGAATTAAGAGTATCCATCCTAAAAAGCAAAAAATTCGAAATAAAATAAGGGGTTGGCTGTATTTGCTACGTTTGGAACACGATCTAAAAGTTGTTGAAGTATTAAAAGGAAAAATTTTGAACCTCCACGCATCATGAATGATGACAGACGTTGATATATGATGATCACAGCTGTTAGAGATGAACTACGTATTGAATTTCTAGAGGATTATTCGTCATATAAAGAATTATCTCTCGATCTTTTCATGTTTATTAATAGAGTTGATAATATCAAGAATGAGTTATATAGGAGAGAAGGAGCTCTCTCACTGATGAAATCAATTCTCTCTCAAAATTGAGTTTCTTATTTCATTAATATTCTATTTAGGTTTCAGAAGTCGATCGCTGTTCGAATCAGACTGTGAGACGTCATTGCGACGGTGTACGCCGGACTTCAAAACTCGATATTATCGATCTCCTATAGCATAATGCAGTGTAATGTTTATATGGAATGTTTCTTTTCTTTCTTTAGTTCCTATAATTAAACTAATATATCAAATGAAAGTTCTTTCTTTCCTCGATCGAATGGTATGTAGGAGTATGACAAAATATTGTTCTTTTCTTTTTTCTTTTTGTTTAGATGATGCTATTTATTCTTATATACAGTATGGTAACAACCATGGCAAAACGCTCTACTTTAAATTATATATTGTTTAATAGGCTTTTGAAAGCTCTATAAAATAATACTATTGCATTGACTTTGGTCAAGTGCACAATGTTTATAGATGCCAAAAGTTACCTTTTATTGACTAATATTTAATCACTTTTGATCAGAATAATCAAGCTTCTTATAAAAACCAATGATAGATTTGGCTTCAGTATAACAAACTGAGTAGATCTATATATGTAACAAAATCTTTCGATAACTTTTATTTTCGTCCAAAAATGTCGTCCTGATCTCCTCAAGGTTATGCCAAAAAATAAAGTCATTCAAAACATTATTTTTATTATTTATTTATCTGTGGTTTTGGATTTTCCAAGATTTTAAAATATTTTGAAGTGACTTAATTTTTCGATGTAATCTTGAGGGGGAACCATTACTGAATTTTCGGACTCATGAGTATTGTAGGTTTAACCAAAGTACCTTGTCGACAAGTCAAAGTCAACAGAATAATATCATTTTGTAGAAACTTGAAAATCCTATCGAACGATTTATAACATAAAGTAAATCGATATGTTCGCATACTGTATATAAAAGAAAGCAGCTGGATCTAAATAATACAAAAAAAGAAAAGAATAATATTTTGCCATACTCCTACATGTCATTTGACCAAGAAAAGAAAGAACTTTCATTTGATATATTAGGTGATGAAAGAAAAGAAACATTCATATAAATACTGCACGGCATCATATTATGGGAGATCAGTAATATCGAGTTTTGAGTTCGGCGTACACAGCCGGAATGACGTCTCATGGTCTATTTCGAATGACGATCGACTTCTGAAACCTAAATTTGACTATTAGTGAAATAAGATACTCAATTTTTATCGCTTAACGAATCCCTTCCCCTCGTTTAATAAAATCGACGCAATATACTTTCTATAGTCAGGAATGAATATATTTATTCAGACATTAGAATATTCTAAAAAGTTTATCTTTCATAAATAATTGGGAACAATACCATGTGCTAACAGCGCTTATTTTGAAAATATATTAAACCGTTTTTTTTTTTGTGTTCTGTGTAGAAAGACAAAAAATTATGCATTCAATCTTTCTTTGTTATTGTTCTTATCAAAAAGAAACATAACAGATAATGTATGATAATTCTTAAATCAACATTCACACATTCTCATATCGAATTTGTTTAGAATGAAGTCTATCGAAAGAATAGTTTATAGTACAGAGGTGAAGAGTCCATATTTGTCGACGAAAAACAAAAGTACTCAATAAAATCTCAACATAAAAAAAGTGATATTTTTTTGTCGTTCCTTTATATAGTCTTACGCTTTTTTTTTTCTTTTCATTTTTATTATATAAATATTCTTGTGCAAACAGTTATTTTTGCTTTTTTTTTTTTTTTCTAGAGACAATGCCTATTGATGAAACAAATGAATGTAAAGAATCAAATGTTGTCATACATTGTGATCGTGATTGGAAATTTTTACAATTATTTAATCAACCACCAGATTTAGATTGTTTTTCAATAAATTATAATGATAATCATTGGACAAATATTGATTTACCACATAATGAAATAAAACATGATTCATCAGCATATTGGTATCGTAAACGATTTGAATGGAAACATAAATCAGATGTTCATCAACATATTTATTTAAATTTTATTTTAACTGATTATTATTATAAATATTTAAATTATACAAAAGTTCCACAAATAATTGTATGGTTAAATCATGTTCCTATTTCTTTTGATTCACTTACACAACATTCAATTGAAATAACATCTTATTTACATACCGATTTTGATAATATTATTGTTATTTGTTCACCAGACGGATATTCACTTTCATCATATGTTCGTATACTTATGTCACCTATGTGTATTGGTCAATTAAATTATGATGATTTTGATACAAATACATTAAAACGATATCATAAAAAACTTGATTATACAGCAAGTTTTAATGATGCTGATGGACTTATTGATGTATCTATTGATTCAATACAAAATATTGATGATGAACAATGTCATTTCGATGAAGATAATGATTGGGTTCAATTATCTATGACAGATATTGATGATGCTAAACAAGTATTACAAGTTGGTCCTGTACCACGTCTTGCTATAGTTATTCTTATTGTTGGTACACGTGGAGATGTTCAACCATTTATTGCATTAGCAAAATCATTACTTAATTATGGTCATCGAGTACGTCTTGCTACACATGAAATATTTAGAAAATTTGTTCGAGAAAATGATATTGAATTTTATCCATTAGCTGGTGATCCAGCTGATTTAATGTCATTTATGGTTAAAAATGCTGGTATTGTTCCATCAGTTAGTAGTATTGTATCTGGTGATGTTAAAAAAAGTCGTCGTATTATTTCTGATATTCTTAAATCTACATGGAAAGCATGTACTGAACATGATGATGAAACAGGTGTACCATTTATAGCTGAAGCTATTATTGCTAATCCACCATCATATGGTCATATACATTGTGCACAAAAATTACAAATTCCACTTCATATAATGTTTACAATGCCGTGGTCACCAACAAGTGCTTTTCCACATCCATTTTGTAAAGTTAATGATGATATTGAATTAATTGATCGTTTTAATAGACTATCCTATGGTATTATTGAAATGTTGGTAAGTATATATTAAAATGAGGTCTACAACAATTAGTTGCAATGCAGAAAAACAAATCGGCGAATAAATTTGAGTAGTATTGTAGAGAAATGACTTAGAGAAATTCAGAAAATAACTAATAATCTATTCAATGGTAATAAATGTTAGATATGAGTATAAATATGAATATTAAATAAAGTCTTCGAGTTGAGTATGAAGTCCTACGCGGGAGCAAGTAGTAACTGTTGTGAAAAAATAATTTTCATCTTCTTGAAAAAGTTCGTCAACATTCAATTATCATTTACTAGCGAGATCATTTCCCAGGATTAGGAATGCGAAATTCGTATACTATCGTGTTCGGGTATATTATGTGGTTCTAGATCGCGAAAATGATAGGAACTTGAAATCAACAATTCGATCAAATACGGTTGTATACGATAATCATTTACGTTCATCGCATACGTTATTCATCTTTGAACGTATGACATCGTATATGACAATCGTGTTTTGACATAGTTCGTAGTCGTTTTAAGGTAGTACTTTTCAACCTGGATATTTTTCTACGAGCATCGTACATATTGAAATAAGAAATTAAAGTTTGAGGTGCAACAAGTTTCAGAAAAAAAGAATTCACTACAGCCAGTTTTTTTTTTTTCATTTTATTTCGAATCTCGATTATTTCATAGGAGATTATAATTGAAATAGAACTAAAATGTTTTGTCTATTTGTTTAACATCTATTTAGACATGGTCTGGTATGCATGATCTTATTAATGAATTTCGTGAAGATACTCTTCAACTTGCACATTTACATACTCGTGAAGCAGTACATGCAATGATGTTAGAGCAAGTTCCACATACGTATTGCTGGTCACCCTCTCTTGTTCCTAAACCATCTGATTGGCCTGAATATATAAATGTATCTGGTTTTTTCTTTCTTGATCTTGCAAAAAATTATCAACCACCTGAAAATCTTATTCAATTTCTTAAAGCTGGTGATCCACCAATTTATATTGGTTTTGGTTCTATTACTGGTCATGATTCACGTCGAATTTTACAAATTGTTTTAGAAGCTTTACATGCAACAGGATATCGAGCTTTATTATCTGGTTTAGCTAAAGATGATGATCAACTACCTGATAATGTTTTGAAAATCGATAATTGTCCACATGATTGGCTGTTTCAATATGGTATTATGTCTATTTGTTTTTTTTTTAAATACTCTTAAAACTTATTGATGTTTTATAGTGGCTGCTGTTTGTCATCATGGAGGTGCAGGTACAACTGCCGCTGGTCTTCGTGCTGGAAAACCAACAATAATTGTTCCATTTTTTGGTGATCAATTTTTTTGGGGAACAATGGTTTGGAAAAGTGGGGCTGGTGCACGACCTATACCTGGTAAAAATTTAAATGTTAATGAATTAATTGAAGCATTTAAAACAGTACATCAATCAGATGTATGTCAAGCAGCTGAAAAATTACAAAATGCATTTCAACATGAAAATGGATGTGATAATGCTGTTCAATCATTTCATTCTAATTTACCATTAAGAAATATGCAAAGTAATCTTGAATCAACATTTGGTGCATGTTATTATTTAAAAGATTATAATTTAAAAATTTCACGTCCTGTTGCACAAGTACTTGTTACTGCTGGTATGATTAAAGAATCACAATTGAGTTTACATTCAACTTATCATTGGAATAAATTATCTGATGATAATAGTCATCATCTTCCTACACCTGGTATAATAAGACATGGACAAAAAGCATTGAATTGTTTATTTGTTGATACACCAAAAGCTTTAAAAGATATTAAAAATTCAAGTAATTTTATAATAGGTGCACGTGATGGTGTTGAATGTATTCTTAAAGGTGTTGGAAAAAGTGTTGCATATGCATCTATTGGTTGTTTATCATTTTATGGTGATGTAACCGATGCACTTGAATATTTACCAAAATTATATGATCCATATACAGATTATAATGAACATCAACGACCACAAATTGATAATTTTCAATCGGGAGCTAAAGCTGCTGGACAAGCTGTATGGTATGGAATTAAAGATGGTGTAACTGGATTAGTAAATAAACCTCGAGCAGGTTTTCAACGACATGGAATATTAGGTGGTGCAGCTGGCGTTGTTGTTGCTATACCAAATAGTGTTATTAAACCTGTTGCTGGTACATTAGCTTCAATAACTTGGTTAACTCGAGGTGTTTATGCTGGAGCAAAAAATTTAACACATAAAAATGATTCGAATTCGAATAATACATTATCATTATTAAATTCTAATGAAAATCAACAATCATCATATCGATCAACGTATAATAATGATGATATATCAGCGGAAAATCGAGCTTCAATTGAATCCGGTTTAACAATTGAAAAATGTAAAGAAATTTTAATTGAATTTGAAAGAATTAAAAATGAATATAAATCAATGATAAATAAAAATGATAATACAACAATGCACCATAAAGATAAAAACTCAAAGAAAAAAATTCAACGGCAACGTAGTCATTCAATTCATTAATAACTTTGTTTGTTCTTGCTATGAATAAATAATATTATTTGTTTTGTTATGTACTCGGGGAAAACTTTTTGTTGCAAGAAATTTGTGTTAAAACGTTCCAATTCTTTCAGTCAACAGAGTTAGAACTTTTACAAGTTATATACCTTCAAGAAATACTGATTTTTCTATTAGATGCATTTTTATGTGTTCAGCAGTATTTTTTAATATCCTAACCTAGAATTCGGAGTAGAAATCTCATTTTGGGTAGATTTTTTAAAAAACAAACAAACTCTCATACATGTTCTAAAAGACATTAAACAAAAAAACAGCACTTGCATTTCTATAACTGAGGTTGTTTTTAAGATATAAAGTTATGAGACAATATTATAATATAATAGACTTTGGTAAATAAATAACAATGTTTTCATGAATTATATACTGCAGCAATTTTTTGCACAAAAACCAATGAATATTTATTCTTCAGTAATCTGCTGAAAACAGTGTTTTTGATACTCGTTCTAATAGTCAAAAGGTTGATACAAATGCAAAAAAAAAGTTTTTACTGAGTAAATTGATTATTATGCCGAATTTTGCCAATGAGATATGAATATAATTTGAGTTAAATATCCTAGAAATCGATCAACTCATAATATTGGATCGAATGTACTCAATGTAATTCTTTGGAATGTTGTTTAACAGTCGATAGTTTATAGAATTTCGTTAAAAAGTTCAAAATTTTCTTTAGCGAGTCAATCACTTTTTTTTCGATTTTATAAAACAGTCAGTATCATAGTTTGTAATATTGAATTGTGTCTTTATTGAATTTCTCCTATCTATCACTTTTCGTTCTATCTATTTTTGTAATGATTTTCCACTTGAAAAACTAAATTTGTATGTCTTTACTTTTCATTTGGTATAATGTATATGTTAAACAACAACTTCAACATTCAATCATACGTAAGTGTATAGAGAACTTCAAGTGTAATTTTGTTTTAATAAAAATATGTTTCAATCAAGCGAACAAAAGAGAGCAAATAGTAGAAATAATAAAGCAGTAATTTTTTATAGGCTACTCTTTAGAGTCTAATGAAAATGTCAGACAATTTACTGTCATACCAGATGTCTAAATAATAAAATATTAAATAATAATTTTCTTTTTCCAAAACAAGAAAATCAAACATTAGATTAAATAAACTCTTTGAGCCGATCTTATATTTTGTTGAAGTTAAAAATATGATTATTTATTAACGTGAAAATTAATATTGATTTATTTCTTATTTTTTTTTTTATACTTATTTACTATTAAATTGAATCCATAAATCATAATTTGTAAGCACGATTCCGTTTAATAGATAATGATTTATAAATATCACATTTTAGCCCTGTTTAAATAGTCAAACCTTCAAAATATTCCCTAAAACTTCTAAATTGAGCAAATAATTTCAAGACAAACACTTATCATATTACAAAACTTGAACAAAACAAAAACAGCATAGAAAATCTATTCACTATCGAATAAAGAAAAAAAGAACTAAACATAATGTTCAATCTTCTATTCAATCGTTTCACGTTAATTAATATTAACATTTTTTAATAAATTCAAAACAATCAAATGTTATTTGTTCTCTAAGAAAAATTCAATTAACAATCTAAACTAAAAAAAAAAAAAACAAGCTCATATTCATCATTAAAAATAAATAAATCAAATAAACACATGCAAACAAATCATATCTTTATTTTCACAATAAATCAAAAACATATTGAATAAATCTTTTGTACGAATAAAATACGTTTTCTTTTCTAAAACATATATATACAGGTTTCAACTACATTGTGACAATATGAAAACGTTTTAATCTTCTTTTGAAGCTAACCATCCAAGTTGTCACAACAACAGATGACACACCAAGCATGAATTACTCCAGGAATCTTTAACATAAATATAAATATATATATGTTCATTATTCTCCTGTAATGAAAAATATTTACCCAACCAAGTAATGTAAGAAGAAGATTAACACATACAGTGCAACTACAAACTTTATTTCGAGCTATCCATACAGCTATAGGTGGCATGAATAGACTTAAAATAATCAATAATAATTTTGCGCAAGAGTCTCCCATGATTCGTTGAGTTGACAACAAGAAAAAAGAAAGAATAAAACTAGCATCTTTTTCTTGCTTTTCCTTTTCTCTACATCATAGTTCTTTTTTTTCTCATCTCTTCTTGCAGCAAGAAGAAGTCACAAAATGTAGTGGAAGAAAGAAGAAAAAAAACGAGTCACACAAGAGTTTAGTAGGAATCAATGCCTTTCTTGTTCAGCTCTATGTCATTTCGATGAGAAAAAAGAAAATCCAGCCCACTGGCAAAGCAAAGTAGAACAGAAGTAAAAAGTCATCTTCATTGGTAGTTAAAAGAGAGAAAAAAAAAACGTCATTATCATACTAACATTCAAACATAGTTGACTTTATTCTTTATCTTTTGAATATATATATATATACAAAGTAAATTTTGATTTTACTTCCATAATATCCAAGTGTATGTAGTGTTATACGTAAAGAATAGAACAATAAATAAGAAAAACGAAAATCAAGTGACAGACTTGATTAAAAAGCCAAACATGATTAACAAAAGTCAAATACATAAAGACAAAACAATGCGTACAATAGAACAAAAAAAAATAAGAAAAACGAAACATATCATTCACAAGCTAATTTTCCATCAAACGACGATAATGCAACACCAAATGCTTGAACAGCACATAATGGATATTTGAAATCGCATGTGAAAACATCTAAAAATTAGGTAGAAATTTTTAAGTTTCCATAAGTAATAAATAAATATCTTAATGCATAACAGACTATTCTTGAAACTCACAATCGAAATTTTTATAGAAAATATTCATAGATCCTTTAGAAAGTTGAAATGATTAAAATTCGAACGAAATACATCTTTCAAAGTATTCCGCCAATATTTCTTTGCATATTTCTCTTAGTTATTTTCTTCTTTCCAGAAAATCAGCAACAAATATTGAAATAATGATTTCTTATAGATCTTCATTGCTGTCATTTTATCTGCATGTACAATCTCTTAAACTTTTATGTCAAAAGCATATAAAGTCAAAGAAGATGTAAAAACATACGTATCATTGATTTTACAATAAATGTTTGTGTTTTTTTTTATCAATACGAATAAATATAACAAAAAACAAGAACATATCTAATGCATCTATTCTTTGTTTTTTTCCTTCTCTTTATTAATCTCATATCTCTATTATTCTCTTCATGTTGTTATATATTTATTAAATTTCTAAAAAAATTCTCTTGGTGCCCCCTCTATACGCATGAGCTAGCATTCATTATTATTATTATAATGTAGGCATACTGTGAAATGTTTTGCATTAATGATGTTATTTCCCGCTTTACAATATATTCATGCTCCCTTCTTTTTTGTTTTACCAATGTCAGCACTTCTGAATATTACATTCATAAGTTAAGTACAAAAATTAAATAAATAAAAACCGTAATAAATTATCCAAAGACGTCCAAAATCGACAAAAAAGTATTTTGAGTTCAACATTATTTAAATTTTGCTTATAGTAAACAAAAAAAAACAAAACATATATCAACATACAATTGAAGTCGACTTTAAATATAAATATTAATCAGCAAATAACTAAAACAATTCTGTAGTGATATTAAACATTCATTTTTCTCAAACAATGTTATAGAAATTATTCAGTTCAGCATTTCTTTTTTTTCCTCACATATATTTTTAACATTGGTAATCAACTCTATCACAAGTTAGTTCTAATGTATGACCATTGATTTATGTTAGCAAATTTTCACATTGAGCTGATACTCATATTATTGTCACACGATATTTACAATTTCGAAGGATTGATAGTTTTGTTTTTCAAACATGATGTCAGATTGCGTGCAAAAACTACAAGATCTGAAGATATTTAAAGAAACAGTACATACAAATGCTATGAAATTGTGAAAAATCAGACTCTTCTTAAATGTCATGTAGCCTGCATAATATAGAAAAACGATTATTTAATCATTTGTCCTTAACGTTCTATCAACGCAATTTTAAGAAACAAAAAAAAAGACCAAGAATTGTAATTAACATGCCTTATAAGCAATCACTACTAGATCTGACGTCAATGTTTTATTCAACAAGAGAGTAGTGTTTATTTAAAAATAAAATCTAGGCAAAACATTCTATCCTGTCCGACTTATGGGTTGAACCGTTTTATTTCTGTGACGGATCATCCGCAGGTTAAATTTTTAGTGATACAGTCTTAAGCAATAATTTCTTCATATTTGAATATTTGTCTCTTGCATTTACGATTACTTAGTGCAATGTTTTACTTCATATTTAAAGTGTTTTTTATATCAAACTATATAATCGTCATCATTACTGATATTAGACACAACATTGATTACCAGGAAACATATGTAAAAGTATTCAAAATGATTAATTTTCTAATGAACATATTTGATCATGGTCTTTTGACATAGATTTTTTTTTAGTTTACACAATAAATTGAAAAAGACTTGACTAAATTGGTGATATAATACTATAGCGTGATGTTGATTTAATAAAGAAGAAAAAAGAAAACTTCTCTTTTAATTTCCTTTGGCTAATATTTACGAGGGAGTTCTTTGAAAATCAAAAGCTCTTCGATATATTACTTAAATCATTGCCATAGAAATGTAATCTTCAACTACAATATTTTAATATATAAGAAACCTTTTCCCAGGTCAAACTTGTAAGTTTTAGCAAAGAAGCAAAAGTCCGACTCATTAATCCATAAATAGTTCTAGACTAAACTTAGTAATGATTTACGTATCAGATCCTAGAAATGGATGAATACATGAACATCTTTGTTCGATACTCTTGATTTATGCTTTTGCTTATTATTCTTTTAAATATACACCTATTTTTCTTTTCAATGAAACTTACCATCACTAACTCGACCGAATTGCATGCATACATATTCTTCTATAAACAAATAAAGGAAAAAAAAGTTAATTAAATCTTTCGTAATAATAACAGAAGGTTCTATTTTTAAAATATTAATCATACTATAGTACACTTTAAAAAATTAGCTTGCGGAACAGGATCTACAAGAAGCGTTGAAGTATAGGGGTAAAAACTTGAATTCACTCCCTACAAATGCTCGAATCCGTCGGATTGGCCCCGGCCGGGTCTGAGTCCAAAAATTTTGAACTTGATACACTCTCATAACACGCTAGTCAAAGACCATTGCAGATGGCGACGGACGTTAATATACGACCACGGACCATATATCAATAACATTTCGTTATAATGTATAAACTACATTCTTAATGCATTTCAAGGGGATTAAGTAAAAGAATAGTGAAGAAATGTGTCCCAAAATAGAGAGAAAAAACAATATCCATATAATTAATTACATTGTGTTTCACATTTTATCCCCTAATGGATTGTGCTAAAAGCTTTTTCTACTTACGATCGTCCTCATGTACAATTTGAAAATTTTTGACTGATGCTTGAGTTACACGTCCATGAAAATTGAGAACATATGATTGAGTTTCTTAAAAAATGATCATTTTTTGTTTTGTTTTTTTTTTTACGAAAATAATTTGTCTATTTTTATTTTACCTTCATTCCAAACAGGTGCTTTATTATGTAATTCAAGTAAATTACTCATGTCATTACGTTTCCATCGTTCGATTAAATTTTCCAAATCCTGTATTTTTTTTTGTTTTATAAAAAAAGAAGGAAATCACTAATCAATAAATTTGTATTCTTACATTTTTTGGTCGAACTTCAACTCGCTGATGATCACTACTCATACCAGGAATAATAATTGTCATACGACGTGGACCTTTAAATCCTAATATGTTTGTTTCCTATTTTATTAATAGAAAAAAAAAAAAAAACAATCGAAAATTTTATTTTAAATATAAATATTATACATAAGCAATTGCAGCTAATTCTCGTCTTTGTTGTTCAATCGAACTGAAAAATAAACCAAAGATTTGTTTTTCTTTGAATTTATTTTCTATGAACTTACATATTCTTCTTTGGATTTGAACCTTGATCATAAACAGTAAAATTTGTACCTAACATATTTGCTCTAAAAAAAAAATGTTCAATTTTAATTTAACAAAAAAAGAGTAGTTTTATACCTTAGTTTTCCAATAAATTTTTCTCCATCACGTGATAAATCTGTTGGATCTGTTGATATTAAATAATTTGATGTTGTACTACGTCGACGTTTACGTCCAGCCAGTACAAAAAACTAAATGAAAAAAAAAAAAAACAAACTTAAACTTTATGAATTTTCTTCAAAATTTGAATGAAATACTTTTTTACCATCACCAGGTCTTTCAACGTGCATATAATAAATGGGGAAAAGACCTTTTTCCATTCCTCGTTTATCACGTGTTATACGACATTGAATATCACCAAGACCATTAGGCGCTGGTGTATAAACAAATTTATCCAAATCTTCTGTAATCAGTTCAAATAATGAGCGTAATGCAAGTGTTAATGATGGATCACTTGAGTTACTATTATCATCATTATTATTATCTTGATTTAATGATGATGATGTTCCATTATTATGATGTAAAATTGGTGTCAAAGGTTTAACAACTGTGATTTCAGTATCACCATCGGAATCTGAATGATAATGATGAAGAAAATTATTAGATGTATCTTCTTTTTTAGTTTTTGACACAACACCATCATTATGATTATTTAGAAGTATTACAGACGAAGCAATATTTCGTTCATAATTATTACGACGACCATGATGATAAACTCGTTTAGTAGTGTACTGATGCTCATCATACTTTTTTATGTTATCGTGTTCTTTAAAAAAGGGTGCGCATACGAATAAAAGCAAAAAGCTTGAGAAAACTTCTGTTTCTTATTGCATTGCAACATGCATTCATTCACATAAAAAGCATCACAGAAAATATTGCATTTTCTATTTAACATACCATTCCTGTCACAATCATCATCATTACTTTGTGTAATCGTAGCATCAGATAAAATTTGCATTCTTCCTCTTGAAGCACTTATTGTTCTTGTTTGTACTGATGTACCAGTTGATGGACGAGATACAGTCGGTTTATCTTTCTATTATACGAAATGAAACAAAAACAAAAAAGAAAGAATTTTAAAATACAACTAATATTAATACTTGATTATTTTTCCAACGAATTGGATGAAATGGTTGATTTGGTATTGACATTGAATGCTTTGAATCATTTAATGAACCTAATCCATCAATATCAGGATAAAATGAAGTATTAATAAATCCTAAGAAAGTTTAAAAAATAAAATTTCATTAGAAAAATATTATAATATAAATTACAATTGTAATCTATTATAGACAAATAGTAAAAAAAAAAAAAAGAACTAAGAAACAAAAATAGAATGTTAAGTAATCTTACATAAACATATGTCTTAGAAGAGATTTTCTATGGATTTAACTTACCACCGACATCATCTGGATTAGTTGGATCGGTTTGAAGAGGTGTACGTTTCGTACGTATATCAGTTGAACGTTTTGTAAATTCTGTCTGAAAACAAAAAAGATAATTTAGACAAAAAAAAAAAAACATTTTTTTTTCTCCTTTTATTACTTTTTGATTTATTTTATTTTGATCAAATTTTTTAGATGTTGGTGTTTTAATATCATCTTCTTCTGGAATTCTATAATTCAAAAACAAAACAAAAAAATAATTTCCCTTCAATTTTTTGCTTAGAAAATCCATTCACTTACACGCCGGGTACATGTTCACCGTTTATCATTGTATTATATATATGATTGTTAAATTTATATATGCATAGATCTGAAAGAAGAATAACATCCGAGATTGTCTATTCATTGTATTTTTGTTAGTATATGAAGTAGAAGGTAATCGTAGAAAAAAAGAAAAATATAACAATTTATTTTACTCTATATCTCATCGGTGTCTTTCTATTCTTTCCTATGCATTCTTTTGCTAGTGCCAACTAGTTGAGAAAAAGAAATAGAAATAATAGATATAAAGACAAAGAAATGAATTTATGTTAGAACATTCTTCGATGGTAGAGAGATGAAAGAGAATTTGAGATGGTAGTTCAATGAAAAATGAATTGATCCATGATAAAAGATATGGAATATATATATATATCCATATATTTTGCTGTATTCATACTTTCAATTAAATATTGACAAAACATTGTAATAAATTCATCAAAGAGAAAAGAATCAAATCAAATGGTTTTCAACATCGTATCAATAGGCATTTCTATGTTTTTCTTTTTTTTTTTTTTTTTTATGTCTCTCATTACGAGACAACCTATTAAGATAAAATATTTTCTCTTCCTTCTTGTTCCGTTTTTTCCTAGAGTTGCATAAAGTGATGGAATAAAGAGAAGAGAGAAGAAGGAAGAGAAAAAAAAATGACATTGACAACAAGTTGGAAAGAGAAAAGAAAAACTTCAAGAGGTATGATGTCATCAATGATTCATTATACTATCAACCATGCTTCATTTCGTTACTAAGCAACTAACCTCCAATATATTTATTATATTAATTTACAAACAAAATTTTCTTTTGTTTTATTATAGAAAAAAAAAACATTCTTCATTTATAAAACGATTTTTTTCCTATCAATAAGATGTCACTAGTATCATTTTTACACACAAAAAAAAGAAAAGAATTGTCAAAAGAGAAATAATAACATAAAGACATATTTACAAATTTTTGAAAAACAATACGAAATGTCATTGACAAAACTTATACCAATATATTCAAATGATGATCATACAAATGATGAAATTGAAGTTGGTTCATCAGCAGTTAAAGTTCATCGTTATACATGTGATACAAATACAGATTGGTCAACACAATCAAATGATATACCATCAACAACAGATGAATCAGGTGTTATTATTAAAGATATTGTACCACGTTCAGCGTATTATCATGATCAATATAATGATGATGATGATGAATGTTTATGTTCATGTGCATGTTGTCGTTGTGAATGTTGTCCAACTGTATCCGATTGGTGTATAAGAGATCCATATGGTTTATCATGTGGTTTTACAACATGGTTTTTATTTATTTATGCTCAATTTGTTATTATATTTGTTATATTAATACCTAAAAGTCATTCAACATTATTTAATTTAATTAATTTATTTATATTTCATGCATTAGAAATACTTGCTATTTCATCCCATTGTCGAACAATGTTTTCTAATCCAGTATGAATTGTTTATTTTATTTAGAAATTATTCTTATCTAGTTTAATATTAATAACTTAGAATGACAAAAAAAAAAAAATCTTAAAATACATTTTAAACGAAAGTTCAATGGATATTGAATTGGAAAAAAAATACTGAATTCAATCCGAATTAATTTGTTTTGTATTAAAAAAATTCAAATGAATGAAATTTTCATTATTTATGAGCATAAATCATGTATTCTAATAACAATTCGCATATGAAAATTATTTTCATAGGAATTTCTCTTTAAAATCTGTACTTTACAAACTGAAATATTTATTTTATTTAAAATAATTTAAGTAATGAACATGATAGTTGTTTTTTTATTAAAGAGTAACATATTTTTTCAAATAATAAAAAGTTTCTAAAAATATGAATGTATTCTTTAGGGTGCTATTCCATTAGATAATGCAACACCAGAGAATTTATTTAAATATGCAAATGGTACTGTTGTTTATCGATGTGCTATGTGTAAAAGTATAAGACCACCAAGAGCGCATCACTGTAGGTACTAAAATAAGATTATTTTATTTTATTTTTGTTTTTATTATAAAATATTTCTATATAAATAGTGTTTGTAAACGATGTATTAAACGAATGGATCATCATTGTGTATTTGTTAATAATTGTGTTGGACAAAATAATCAAAAATATTTTATTTTATTTACAGTAAGATATAAAAAAAAAAATCTAAAGAAAAGTAATAAAAATATTGTTTTTAACTATAGAATAATTCAGATTATTTTATCTTTCGAAAGAGAATTTATAATTCTGAGAAGACGAACACTTATTCTTGAGAGAATAGACATAGTACGTGCCACAAAAATCACAAAATTCCCAGAGGTGATTTTCAGAAGGTCGCCATACTCTAACTGGAAAAAACACTTTAACAATTTCTAATATCTTCCTATTTGATCTTTTCTTTTAGTGAATTGGCTTAATATAACAAATATCGCAAAAGAAATGGAAAAAATGTCAGGCTCTACAGCTCAGTTATTTTATTAGCTGTAATTGTTTTTTTATTACCACGAGCATGAAACACTACAAAAAAAAAAAAAAATTTGCACTTAACAAACTGAATATGGTTCGTTTCTCCACATAGTCTGAAGTTTCTTTCGAACACCCTCAACAATGCCTTGCAAAGTTTTTTTTTGTTTTTTTGATCAAGTATTTTTGAATAGAGTCTGTCGGGTCTAAAATTTTCGAACCGTACTTTGATATTCTTAATGAAATTTTCTAATCGGAATTGGATTGTGATCCCAAAAGTTATGAAATACTTTTTTTTCGGATTTTTGTATTCAATGAGTAGTTCATCCTATATCAATTCTCAGACGACTACATATGACAATTAGACTTAATAGATATTGTGTAATGAATGAGTTTTATATTAGCACTGAATACATTTATAAAGTAAATATAAATAATTCTACGTACTGATAGCATCACATATTGATATATAAATATCATAAAAGAATAATATCGAAAAAGTTTTCCTCAAGGACTATTCAGATATTCAAAATCATATATTACATTTTAATTATTAAAAAAGCAGTTTGATCAATGTCAAGAATGTTGATAAGTGATTCTCGAAAGACAGACTTTTTTTTTCTTAGTCTATGAGTCTCAATAAGGCATAATAAAAACTAGAAAAATATTAATTAAAAAATAAAAATAAGACTCGTATCGATTATTATTTTTATCATCGAATATAATTTTAAAACCTCTCTATGTGAGCACCTCCTTATTTTAAATAGTAGGTGCGTATTTCTAGTCTCATCAACAGACTCTTAAATGTAAACACCATATGTTCTATCAATTACGTGCAGAACGAAAAAAAAATCTGATGTTATGCTTATTGCCATATGGTAAACAATCATGGGGTGCATAGAAAAAGGGGATGGACTAGGACTTGACGAACCCAAAATTTTCGAACATGAACTCAGTCGCATCGTACTCTAATAATCTCAAATGAAATTTTCTAATTAGCATTGAAAAAATCGACTCGAAGATATGTGATACTTTTTTCTGGTTGTGCATATTCGATGGCTAGTGCATTTTACACATTTCTCAGGCGACTAGAGCTCGTCGGGTTTCGGTTCGAAATCAACTCGACGAACTCTAGAATAGACTCTAGTCATAGATATTTAAAATAAAAAACAATTTTCGGTAGTAACATCTTATCGTTTTTGTATTAATCGTTAGTAGAATAAAATTATGTCAACAAATACTGATTTACCTTTGATTAAAAGAAGTTGAATTAATAAATTTCTAGTAACAAGAAAAAAAAAATCATCTTGTGTAGCCGACAAACGATTACAGTTGAACACTTATAGGTTAAACAAAAAAAAAAAAAACTGAAAATCTCTCAATAATGAGTGCTTTTAACGGGTTCAAATCTTGTCGACATATGAAAGACTTGCCTGTAACTGTTTGTTAGCATGATGAAGTCAAGATGTAATGCATAAATATTGAAAGAAAAGTGCTCATTATATTTTACTTAAAATGTATTTAGTAGATATTAACAAAAATATATTCAAAGTAAAACAATTTTATTTTATATTAATTTATTTTTTTGTTATAGTTTTATACTTGTGTTATTTCACTCTATGCACTTGTTCTTCTCGGTATTCACATAACAACATGTATTAAATCTGATTGGACTGGTTAGTCATATTGAAATTATTTCTTTTATAATCTTATTTTATTTCTATAAATTAGCATGTACAACATGGTCACCACCGGCCACTATTATCTTTCTTATATTTCTTGCATTTGAAGCGATATCATTTTCAATTTTTACTGCAATTATGACTGGAACACAATTATATTCAGTATATACTGATACGACTGTATGTATTTTTTTAAATATTATTTTCTTTGTAATAAAAAAAAAAAATCTTTTGTTTCGTGTTTTTTTTTTTTGCCTTCTAGGGTATTGAATCTTTTAAAGGTGAAAAAACTATTAGTCGTCGTCATAATTCATTTATTTCATCATTAAAAATAGTTTTCGGTTCTCAAGTTGGTTTAGCATGGTTAAATCCATTTTCAAAACCAGTTAATTTAATAACACAAAATGATGAACGTGTGACATTTGATGTATAATACAAAAAGAAAAAAAAAAAAAACAATAATATGTGCTTTTTTTTTCATATAATAATAATAAAAATGAACTACCGAAACCATTGAAATTGAACGACACAAAAACGAAAAACAAAAGATTTTTTTTTGTATGATTTAGTTTTTTTTTTTTTTTTTTTGTTCGCTTTTTTAACAATAAATTACGAATACAATATTTAAATATACATTGAATAGTGTTTTATTTGTCATTGCAAATGCTATTTTCAATTTTTTTTAATGCATCAAATATAATACACATGTCACCTTTAAGATCAGATATTATTTGTGCAACATGTTGAGTATTTGATACAATTTCAATACTTTGATTATATGGATTATAACGTACTGCAAAAGGACGTTTTATTGATGAAGCAAATTGTCTAGAAAATAATCAAGATTTGTTATTTTAACAAAAAAAAAAAAAATTAACGTCTTTTTTTACCTCATTTTTTCTTTTGCATCGATAAAACTAGCCGAAACAAAATATTGATCTTGATAAGTTGTTATTAAACATTTTGTTTTACATACAACATCAGGATCAAATGGTAATTTTTTTGCTTGATCACTTAATGCATGTTGTAATTCAGCACATGATGAAAGTAAACCAGCACCATATGCACGAAGACCATCATTTTGACGACATAGACCAAATTCAATTGTAAAAAAATAACACTAGAGAAAAAAAATGTAACTCTAGAGACACTGTTATGTTAAATGAGAACTTCATCATCATCATGACTTTATTGACATTTGCATCCCTACAGACAGAATTTCATATAGATTTTCTCTGCTGAAGGCACGAACATCTATTTTTGGGAGCACAGGCACGCAATAGATGGTACAAGAGCTATAAACTTCGAGGGAGGAGGACACCTCAATCTTTGGTTCCCTGCACGTCATACAAACTACTCTATATTGATTTGATTGTCTGTGATAGTTACTAATGGAAAGAATGGAAAGATATCGATAACTGATGCGTATGCATCTATTAGTATTATCCATTATGAGCTTACTAAGTGCTTGAAGATATTGATGCTGTCTGTGTGAAATGTGTTAATGCAATCTTCTCTCTATAGATTTTAAGACTCACGAGAGAACTATGCGAACTGTAATCTACCATTTGAGTTCATATTGGATTTACAAGGATTTGTGTCAATGTGTCTTTGAAACTGAGTTATGACCCCTTGTTTTACTGAAAAGTCAGATAAGAGAATTTCGACTTGAAGCATACGCAATAATATCCTGAAAATTTCAGGTGAAAAGAACAGTCATTTATCGAGATATTATATTGTTAACAAATAGTTGCTTGCCACAAAAATCGAGTTAGAAATTCAATATCTGGACAAAGGAGTATTCCTTTCGGCTAAAATTTTCAGGATATTCTAGGAATCATTAGATCTATTTATGGGCTGAATTTCAGATTGAAAATCTAGTAAAACGGTCACCACTCAGTTCTTATTGTTCTTTGACATGAGCCCTTTTAGAATGGTTCTAAGCATATCGAGCTCTTTTGATGGATCCAATACGAGTTTAAAGGACGGGGATTACAGCTCGAGTAGAGTCCTCGTCAGTAACACACACGGATAACTTGGTCCTAACCTCATTATAATAAAAAAAACAGAAAAATAAAAGCCTAACTAATTCATAAGCAACTGTATTGATGAATAGATAACTGCGAATTTCATAAATTCCAGTCCATCACATATTTCTCACGATTCGAACTTTTCTATATTGATGTACTTAGGAAAAGGTATTGTAAGAGGATTGGTTTTAAAGTCAGGTGTTAGCTGAATATTAATTTGTTTAAATTCTGACTTACCGTTGCCAATCGATTGATATCATCTTCTGAAGCGCCAATAGCAGCTAAACCAATTTCATGTGAAAATTGAGCAAAATTAGGATCAGCTAAGAGTGGAACATGACCAAATAATTCATGACAACAATCTCTATTTTTGTTGTAAACAAAAAAAAAGAAAAAAAACAATTTTGAATTTAATTTTAAAAACTTACGGTTCAGGTGTATATGATGGATTTGATGAATGCCGAATATATTGTGTACAGTGAAATACACGAAATGCCAGACCATATAAAAAATCTCTTGGTGATAAATAACCAGCAACTGGACGTAATGTAAAACCCGTACGTTCGCGAAGAAAACGAGATATATCTTCTAATTGTGGAATATTATCTTCACTGAAATATAAAGATAAAAAGATAATTAGCAATATTAAATAAGAATTATTAATCTACCGAAAACCACATTCTTCTCTTAATAATGGCCAATTAGCCAAATATTCATTACAAGCATGTGTTGGATATAATTTATTTAAATTTCGAAATACTGCACCCCTATTTTCATATAAAGAAAATAAAAATATGATTTAATTCGAAATAATTTTTTTTACCATGTATCAGTTTCTTCTTTAGTATATTCAACACGTGGTATTGGATCTCCACTGAACAATAAAACAATATATTAATCATTATTTATTACGAAAAACAAAAAAAAAAAAGAAGAACATATAATACATACTGTCTATATGCTATAGCCAAATCATGAAAATACATACGACGTGCTCGATAAACCTTATCTGTAAAACCCTAGAAAATAAAATTATTTACTAGAAAATATTTACATAATATCTTTTCAAGCAAGTGTCATTGAATGTTTACTAATATCTTTGATGATGATGCAACTATGAATCGTCGAAATTAGTATATTTATCATGTTTCTTATAGAACTAAAGGTTACTTTTGATAGCTTTATTGACTAAAGTTTAGAAAATATGCATGAGGGTGTGTGTGAAGGTGTGGATGTGGGTGTGGATGTAGGTGTGGGTGAGGGTGTGAATGTGGGTGTGGATGTGGGTGTGGATGTATTGAAATAGCATCATAACTAATAAATCCTTAATAAGTAAATAAACCCCGCAGAAGAAATAGGCCCCGAAAAAAGAAGTCTTGGTAGTTCTTCATTTAACAACTCTAAGAACACTAGGAAATATTATGAAATCGACTATTCGTGTTTCAACTCAAAGATAGAAACATACATTAGAAGAAAAAACATGTCGTAATATCTAACTACAAGATAGCTCAAGCAGAAAATGAAGGAATATTAATTTTCCAGTCTGGTGGTTGAATTCATTTCTTTTTCTCAATTTCGATGAAATTTAAAGTATTAGAAGAAAAAAATGGTTCACGCAGCATTCAATAGTGAACAAAGTTGTCTTTAGTATGTTTAAAGTAATTATTTTTGAATACATACTGGATGATCAGCATCAAGATCTGCTCCATATAAAAGAACTTTATTTGAACATTGATCTAAATCACTGATTCGACGTGGAAACCAAGGTGTTTCTTCAGCTTCAACTAAAATAGAAGAAAAAGAAGATGACAAATGATTTATTTCGCTTGAGAAAATGATGATTTCTAGTTATTTAAAAAAAAAAGATATTTGTAATTGTTTTCAAACCTTTTGTTGGTTTTATTAAAGGCCTTCTCGGTTTTTTAAGTTTTTTATTCAATAATTGATTTAGTATTTTCTTGTTACGAAAATCATCATCACAACTATTTGATCGTAAACGCCTTGGTTGAAATTCATATTCAGCTGTATCTTCATGAACAGATGAAAAAAGTGAATGAGTTTTTAGTTGCATAGCTGCAGCTGGATATACCCATAAAGTATCATCACGCTTCACAAGTATTGAGCCTGTTCTTTGTATTGATGGTTGATAAGATATACTTCGACTGAAGAATTTAAATGATGACTCTTGATCTTCATCACTACTCATATAATCATCCGTCGAATTTATTGATAATTCCTTTTCGGAAAGAGTTGGTGCTGTTGGCATCATAAAATTTGTTACTGGATTTCGAATAAAACCAGAAATCCTTGTCATTGGATTAATATCAAGATTTAATGAAGTCCATGATGATGATCGTGAATCAGTTGAGGTTATTGAATTATAAATAGGCGTACTATGTGTACAATATGTACGTAAACAACATATATGATTTGGTGATGATGGTGATGATTGTATTATTGTTGGAAAATTATCCATATTATCAACAAACTGATTCAGTGGTGTTAAATGATCTTTTAAACTAGATAGTTGTTCTTGAAGATTAGCAATAGATATTGATGCTGCATCAAGTTTTTCAAGATTTTGTACACTACGAATCATATGAAGCCAATCATTGGAAACAAATAATGGTAAATATGAAAATAAATTATTTTCATGTATTGTTTCCATTACTGATAATAACAATGTTGAATCAATTAAATTGATTGAACATTGTTGAAAAATACTATAGACAGAATGATCTTTATTAGGATCTAATGTTGACAAACGATAACTCAAACAATTTTGTAAATTCAAATATGCTTGATTAATATCTTCAGATGAAAAATATCGTTTTAAATTTTCTTCAATTTCACTTAGTGACCCTTGACCAATTATATTTGATAAATAACATAAAACTCCATCATAACAAAGTGTAGATAGTGAAACATCTGTATTTGGTGATATATACAAATTTCGATCGAAGGCAGATTTTAAATGAACTGAAGAAAGTTCCAATGGATCTGTTAAAGCATCCTTATCAGATGTCATTTTAATTTTTGTAATGTTCACAAAAACAGTACAAAAACAATAAAATGAATATAGATTTTTCTCATATTATATATAGACAAAACGGGTGCCTTAACGACGCCATTTAATAAGTAGAAAAATTTTATTGAATATTAATTTTGGTTGTATTCATTCTAATGAATATCAATCGAATATGTGAAAAGCACATAGTAATAAAAGCATACACTTAATCATACGTTTAACATGCATCGTCTGCGTGATTATATACATAACATTTAGAATGTATACATAAATAACGAAATATTTCATCTTTATTCTCGTTTACATGATTATATAATCATATGTAAATAGATCAATAGTTTTAATTCAATTTCAACTAATATGACATTCAATTAATCAATGTCTGTTCATACAAATAGGTTATTCTATAATAAATACAGAATGTCACACCGAAATAGTATCATAATATGGACTCTGCTCTTTTAAAAATAGTCGAAGTATCTTTTTTTCAATTGTACTCAATAAAGATCAATATAACGCATCTGATGCCTCTCTTTTTTTTTAATTAGTTTTTTTCCTCATTCAACTTACTTTTGCGCTTTATCGGGTCACCGTTTTTATCAAGAAAAGGTGACGATGGTGGTAGATCTAGGTCTCCATTACCATTTGGAGTATTATTATTAACAAAAACCTCGTCGTTATTTTGATTTAAATTTTCAACTAAATCATTTAAATCAATTCGAACACAAGATACTTGACGTTTTAATTGTTGCATAGATTCATTGACACGAGTACGATCAGCTTCTAAATCAACATAGATTTCATATTCAGAATTTGTACGACGTGAACGACGAGATTCAATGTGTACAACATTGATACCATTTTCCTAAAAACAATCATTTATTTGAAATCAACTTAGAAAAATATATTCAACAAAAAACAAAAAGAGATCCAAGGAAGAAATAAGAAATTGTACCGTAATGAAACAAAAAAAATTGTAGGAAGATTCATAGCTTTCTACAGGATGAGGCCTCTGAGTACTAGCATAGTTTATGAAGTACGGTTTTTTAATTTTTTCTATTTTTGAATAAATTACAAACGCAAAAAAGATATCGACAAATTACGCCGCAAATTTTGTCTATTGATCTTAAATATATTAGTTTTTTCTTTTTTTTTAGATGTGTATGAAAAGTAAACAAAAAGAAAACGCAAAATAAATGGAATGCTTTGGTGGTCAAGTAAATGTAAAGTAGAATTCAGCTGTGCTAAAAAAAAAGAACCGTTAAATCATTAGATAGAGATTAAAATTCTTAATCTCTGTCTAGAAGTCTTTATTTTTTCATTTTTTGAGATTAGCGACTTCAATATATATATACAGTGGGCACCAAAATTATTCAATCGATTTTATTTTCATTTTTTGTTTTTTTGTTATCATAAACGCTTGAAAGATTCTAAATAGTGAAAATTCTTTTCAACGGGAATGTAATGAAAAAAAAAACAATTGTGCCGAGGTTTGAGTAAATAATTGTTTACTAAATAAGACATCTTCGACTTCTCTGCGATCTTTTTGAGCTGATATACAACAATTTCATTGAAGGTGAAAAAGTAGATTTTCTATAGGAGTCAAAAAAAGAAGATAACTTTAAGGACTTCTGTATATCAACTAAAAAACGTCACAGATAACTAAGAGACGTCTCATTTTATAGACATTGAAAAATTATTTATTCGGTTTTCTGGATTACCTATTCTTGGAAATCTGATAATGATTTTTATTTCTTGATATTCCTCCTGGAAATTATTTTCTCTATTTGAATTCGTTCTAGCACTTACGGCAACAGAAAACAATTGAAAATAAGCCTTGTTGAATAATTTTGGCATTCACAAGTATTGAAATGTATGACGTCTTTAATCAAAGCAATTTAATGGTGAAATTTTCTCAAAATAGATTTTAACTTTTCGTATCTAGGAGGCATTGCACGTAAGCCACGCCTACCCTTGCTCAATCGATGTCACCGATTTGACTGGTATTTTTATAGTAAGTAGGTCTAACAAAGTTAGGAAGAAAATGAAAATTTCAGCTCAAACGCAATAGCCAATCTGGAGACATAGACGTTGCAAGTATGAGGGGGTAGGCTACTTTTAAAGTACCTTTCAGCGCAAAATGTTTCAGTAAATTTTCATTTTCTAAAGAACGACAAGAGGTATAATCGAGATTTTTTTACCATATATACTATTGACCATGGACTATCTGTTGATGGTATCGAAAGTATCTTATCATAAGATAATATTTGCTTTATACTATATGTCATTTTCAAACAACAGGATCCCAGTGTATAGGACCAATTGGTCGAATCAGCGCCATAGAATTAGTCGAGACTAGTCTCATTTGAAAGAGCAGATCACACTGCGTAGAATGACGTTTTCAGAATTTTGTGCAAATGAACTTTGGTAGCAAAAATTTCTTGAACAAGACTAGAAAGGCCAAATTTGGGGTCCGATTCTCACTGTGAAGATTAGCGATTTATTGTCAAATGTTCAATCTAAGTATTTCANGAACAACGAATGAACAAAAAGAAATCGATTCAAGAAAATATCAATCTACCAACTGTGTATAAATTCATTAAGATCATCAGTGAATATCCTGTAGTGCATGAACAGATAATAGCTGTTAAAAAAAGACATCGGATGATGATTGAAGAATACGAATATGAAGTACAAAAGATGTGATAAATATATCAATTGTAAAGTTTTATAATAAAAGTGTCTCTTTGTGAAATCATTAAAATTCTAATAATATTGAAAAATGTGAATTTTTTTTTGTTTTGAAGTATCGATTCAAAAGCATGAAAGCTTTAATATCTATAATGACATTTTAATTTGAAAAACTGATCACATGTTAATGAAGTAGAAGGGGAATCAGCTTGTCAAAACTTAATGCTGTTACTGTTCAGACACTTTTTTTAAAATTATCGTGGAACGTTTGTTGAAACGTCATTCGATGCAACTTGTTATACTCTACTCATGCTATACGAATGACTTTTTTTGCTTCAGTGTCGGACTTCTAGGAAGGTTTTATCATCGCGCAACGCTGCTACATAAGAAGATCCTTTTCCTGGAGTGCCATCAATAAAACTAATTTCTTTTGAAAATATTGGGTTGTAACATAAATTCGGAGACTTTATTTTTGTTTATTAGGTAAATTTGAGGGTTTATATCTCGTGATTGGATACAGATTACTAAAATAAGGTAAATGCGTTTTTAAGTGTTATACAAATGTTCGATGATACAATAAAATTTATCCTTTTAATCTTAAGAAAGTGAATGTCTGAATAATATTGAGAATTAGTCAAATGTAATAGTAACTCCGACATTCTTTGGCATGAGCGTAACTGTCTGATTGTGTCCACCTGCATTAACTTCTGGACCACCATCACTGAAAGTCACTTGTTGCATTAATCTGCTGATGATTGCTTTCAACTCTAATCGAGCTAAATCTTGTCCAATACATTGCCGATGACCACCACCGAATGGAATCAATGCATATGGATGATGATCTTTGTCTTAGCCTTGAAATCGTTCAGGATAAAATAGATTCGGATCGATCTTCCAATAGCGTTTGTCTCTTGTTAAATTATAGATATTAATCATTATTTCATCGCCTTGATACAACTGAGCTCCACTTGCGGGTAGCCGATCGTCAATAGTTACAGTGCGAAATGTGGTAATGGCAGGTGAAGAAAAACGCAATACTTCTTGAATAACACAATTCAAATAATCAAGAGAGTCGAGCTTTTCGGTAGACAAGCGTTGATATTTGTTATTGCCTAGTTCAGCCTTGAGTTTTGTTTGAACTCGAGGATTTTTACTCATTAGATGAATGAACCATGCGAGTGCACACGATGTTGTTTCGTAACCGGCGATAAGAAAAAAGAGTATTTCATGAAGTACCTCAGTGCGTGAAAGCCCTAAACAATCCTAGTGAATGTACTGATCTAAAATACTCGATTACATGATGTTTTCACCAAGTACATGAACAAGCATTTGCAATTGTAATGTAGAAAGTACTTTATATTTTCGTCAGTAGTTTACGATATTAAGCACATTCAAAGAGGTGTAATAATCGTTTTTGAAAGCAAACAGTAAAATGATATGGTACAATCTGAGAGAAATTATTAATAACATTCTCAAAAAATTTTCACCCGAAAAATCCAGGCTTACATTTTCATGAGTGTGAACTACGAAATTCAAATTCAGAATGAAGAACTACTCTTAAAACATAATTAGATTCTTGTGCATAAGCCATTCCGAATGTCAACCACAATCAACTTTATTACCATTGAAATGAATTGGTCTCATTCTTGGATACTTGTTCAAGTATTTACCTAAGTACTTGAATCCTAGTCAAACCCTTGAGTAAATATTTGACACAATAAACTACTCATAAAAATACAATCTAGTTTCTATCTTACTTAATCAAGTACTTGAGATTAGTACATACAGTAGAGGAGAGAGCACCAAGACTAACGATCAGAGTTGCCAGATGTAAATCTCAAAATTCTAGAAAATTCCGAAATTTTTATTTTGAAACTCGAAAAAAATCCGGAAGATTTTTGAGGGTCAGTTTTAACCGCCTAAAATGTGTTTTATTCGAATAGATTATGTATAACGACATTCATTATATCTACAAAATATATTTGAATAAAAAAACTACATATCAAAACACAGTTAACTCAATTCTAAGAACTCATCAATTACATATCTCGCTCTTAATTTACACGTTATTTTTAGTACAAACTGATATTTTCATTCTATTCATGTTAATTGACTTTTATCGGATCTATATTATTTTTGAAATTTGAATTTATTTAACCATTTGAATCTGAGTACTTCTTTTCTATTCTCCTCATTATTTTTGTTGTTTTACATCACTTTCAGTTGATGTTTGTGTTGTGTTGTTAGTGAATAGTTCATTTTCTACTAAAATCTCTGCCTCTTCGTTTTCATCAAACATTCTGAAAGTATGAGAAAAAATAAATTTACCGTATAAATTATGGTTTTTTTACTGTTTTTGCTGAAAAAAAGAAAACCTATGAGTCTTCTAATTAGACCAATAGAAGCTAACTCTATAAACCTCTATTGAATCAGTTATGATAAATTTAGAATGTTAACCAACAAGTAAAATATAATTAAGATAGGAAATATTCAATATCCGGAATTTTTCTGGATATTCGAAAGCTTTGACAACACTACGAACAATCAGCGATCGTGATCTTCAAGATACGGTTTATATAAATACTAAAAGTGCAGAGTAGTTTTTCAATATGAAAACGATAATTTCATCGAAAAAATGTAATACTGAAATTGAGAACAGTTAATTTACCGTTCTGTTTGTCGTCTGACTTTGTCGCCTCACTGTTCTCATCTTCATGTAATGAATGAATGAGTGATGCAATAAGACAAGTTCTCTTTTGTTCATCATTCGATTTTTGTGTTTTGTTTCGTTCTTGCTCAATTATGCTATCCAAATATTCGTTGATAATATTGGACGCTTGGTGATATCGAGGATTGAACTTTAGATAGATTTTGGTCACGATTGATGGCATGTATATAGTTAACATAAAAATATCCAAAAATTCGCGTAAAGACTTTGTGAGTTTATTGGTTTTGACACCACCATCATCATCTATCAACGTTTGTAGATCATAGTCGAAACCTATTAAACCAAAGATTGCGAGCAATAGATCTTGACATTGTTTTCTGATATCGAGATGAATACGATTAGGATCATCATTCTTTGAACGCCATCGATCAAGTAATTTGTCTGTACAATCATTAATTAGTTCCAAATTGCCTAAGATTTTACTCCGACGAAACAGAGGAATAATTATGCTTGCATGACGCTTGTATTTAGCTCCTGGAATAGAAATACAATAACTGAATATGACTATTTCCTTGTATACACAATTTGAAAGTATGTAGAATATAGTGAATTGTTTAAAATTCAGAAAAAAAATTCTACTAATCTCAATCTTTTTGTGGCGCTCACCTATATTTTTCGAAGAAAAATAGTGAGTGTAAATGACAAGTCGAGAATTTTGCAGTTACCTTACATTCTTCCCCGCCATTATAAACAGTTCCCCATGACAGACAGCTAAATGTAAATATTTAAAAGAGTGAAGATTCATAACGCAGGTATTTTAGTTAGAAAAATATATGTGAGTTCCGCATTTTAGTCCCAAAAGAACTGTGCTGAGAAGTTTTTATTCTTCATATTTGATTGACAAAATATCCTTTTCTTCCAGGAATCACAAACTATATTGCTACAAAATCGAACTTCTCAACAAGACTATCATCTATCACTGACCTATATTGCAAAGCATTGCATCTGCAAAGAAAAGGGTATGATGATCTCTGTATATATTGCCTTGTTCGTAGATGTGTCGATGGCCAAAGACATGTTGTATATCTTCAATGTTACATATACCGATGACTCGCAAGGGTCCGAGCCAAAATTGATAAACATCACCAAATTCAGCTTGCATTTGCAAGCTAGTAGTGGCTGGTGAAAATCCACTTAATATACCTGTGTGTAAGATATTTCCGAATAAAAATTGAGGCGATTTCCCAGGCAAAGGGCCACGTAGGGTAAAGTACTTTAGTTTGAAGTATAAAAGAAATATTATCAGGAGAAGACCGACAAGAACAAAAAGTATCGCCATAACACACGTGCAGAATGTAGAAAGTATTATGTCTTTGTGCTACTGTCGTTATCTATCGTCGCGCGTGTCGCCTTAAAAAAGGACAAAATAAAAGAGAAGAATATATGTTGGAGTAGAATAATGAAAGTGAGTCTGCGCAAAATTGTGTGCGTCAGTAGCACATCGATCGAAAGAGAAATGATGATTCATCGTTTACATTGACTAATAGAATGTACACTTCTTCTATCAAAAAGCACCAAAAGATATCGTTCCTTTCTCATCTTGAAAATAATAAATTTCGATTTTGCCTCATCATTCGATATGCCTGTATCTGAAAATTTTATGGTAAAAATATCAGAACCTTCAAATAAGTCATTGACGAACTATAAGCGATATACTTGTTTATTCAACGAACTTGGATTGCGGTTGTTTCAATTGTTATTTGACCGTCTTCACCCAGCTCGTCAAGTGGATTTTCACCAGCCACTACTAGCTTGCAAATGCAAGCTGAATTT
>CAJNSZ010000401.1:0-98213 GCA_905329745.1 Rotaria sp. Silwood2 | reverse complement strand
ATCTTGCTGATGCACTACGACATAATTCATGATTACGATTAGTTATAAAGTGATAGCATGTTCCATCAGTAATGTTGTATTCGATTTGTGAGCGATTGTTGAAAGTTGCATCAACAATATCACCAAATGATGAAAAAAAAAATCCTAAGGAAATTTGTATTGACACATAGAACCAAACCACGGGGATGAACAATTGTAAAAAATTTTTGAAGTTGTATTATTATTGATTTCGTATTTCTCTGCAATATCGACAGGTGCCGACCAAATAAGTAATTGTTCACTGTTCACGTTTGTTTTCTTTAGTTCACTAAATGTTTTTTAGTTTTCCTTGAATTTTATCACCGATCTTTACCATATGTTTTTCTTCTTGATCATAATCGGGTCTTCTACAATAAGGAGTTAAATGATAATTATGAATATAAGGTGCATAGTCGTTTCTTTTATCAGCCATCGTATAAACATATAAACAATCGAATGTAGTATAGAAAACTTGACAATGATCAGAATAATATAGTGAATAATGATTATCCACCAGAATACATGAAGCGGGAAATATCATTGCACATAGCATCATTATAGTTAAATGGTTTGATAACAATATATATCATTTCCCATATTTAATTTTGTTGGTTTCTCAATAAATCTTTTCTTTTTTATTATTATAATATTATTTTTTCTTGGATGTTTCAGTAATCAATGCTGCTTTTTTCAGTCTTTATTAATGTGAAATATTATCTAATCTATCACAAATAATTTACACGGAAATTTTTTCTGCTACTCTCTTCCGACTTCAATGATATTTTGTCTATACATACAATGCATAGTGTGCTAATAAAACCTTTGAAAGGATTTAGATTGCTATTGAGATTTTACTAAGCTATCGAACTTTTAATATGTTTGTTTTCCAGAAGTTCCTGTACAATCCGAAATTTTTTGGAAAACTTGTATGTTTCGACAACGAAAATTTACACAAAACTCGTTGGCATGCGACGCGATAGTATCAAGATCGAAACGATACAATATTGTTTCGAATCTTCCAAAGAACGCTCCGTTCATCGACAAATAGCATCTAAAACAAAGAAATTTCTGAAGACTTGTTTTCTTCAAGTTTCAAGATTATTAAAATGAAGAGAACATAAAATGTAGCCGCTATATTCTTTGTTCATGTGCCAGATTGTTGCCAATATAGCTGACTATAGATAGTGAATCATATAGATAATTTAAACGATCAATCAATAATATTCTTTAGAAACGTATTGTTACGCGTTGATAGAGTTCTTGTAATGATGAAGTTTAATACACCTGCTTTTCACATTGGTCCTGACTTTGATCAGTAGATTGATAGACACGTATGATTTCGAAGTGAAGACTCAGTTTTTTTTTTTGAGATAATGAAAACCCGTTTTAGCAGTGATATAGTGATCAGAATGAATGTTGCTGTCATCTTTCGAACCTTTCGTTATATTGATGTTTATTAACGAAACTCATATCATTATGACTAATTACATACGAGTGTAATTGATTTGGTTTGCTTTCTACTTAATAAAAGTTTTTAAGCTTTGTCGAAGGATCGTCCATAATGCTAGCTAAGTATATATCTGTTTTCCATTGATTAGACGAAAACCGCGTCA
This sequence comes from Rotaria sp. Silwood2, assembly GCA_905329745.1. Lineage (NCBI taxonomy): Eukaryota > Metazoa > Rotifera > Eurotatoria > Philodinida > Philodinidae > Rotaria > Rotaria sp. Silwood2. The sequence goes on along the minus strand of CAJNSZ010000401.1, from coordinate 96,582 downwards.
TAGTTCTTTGCTTTCAAAGAGAGACTACGTTCTAATTGAAGATATTGCTTGTGACGTTGGTTCTCACATTCACATCCATTATTATGCATACATTAGATATTTGTATTGATAGGGCTTGTAAAGTAGTATATTATATAGAAAGAATTGAACATTCGATCGAAGATCAAGCAAATCACAACGACTAGCTCTACTTATTTGACAAATAATATTCAAATAAATCATATTAATCATTTGTACAATTTATTCATTATGACTATGAACAAAATCGTTCTAAAAGCGTGTATATGTAAACTTGGTCGTAACTTAGCAGAAATTCTCTATTTATATTGTATACCAATATGGAGCCATCTATAAAATATGTTCAGGAAAAGGAGCAGGTAGCAGACACATCTGAATGTTTGAATAGTCATTACAATCCTTTAGTCATCGTTTAAGAATTTTTCATAAAATTTTCAAGTTAAATTAGAAGGAAGAAAGCAGAATAACCCTAGGTTTCAGCTACGTTATAGTATCGGGTGCTACCTATAGAGGCAGATTCAATATCCTGATATCTTCTCTACAACTATGACTTATTATAGCTCTGAATAGAAGGCTAATATGATGCAGAGTTCTTGCGCTTAACACCGTTAGTGACTTCTTCAAGATCATTTCATGATTTGCAATAGTAATGAAGTTTGCACGAGGTACTATGTCGAATAACGTAGCCACTCAACCATGACAACTCAAGTTAAATTGATTTCGATCAGCATAGATATTTCTACAAAAGTTTTTCAAGCTGAACATCGAAGTGGAGGGCATCAGTCAAAACTGGATATTTTCAGAAGGGAGGAGAAGACACAAAAAAGACGATATTTATCTGAATGTCTTTTATAAATGTTTAATTAGCCATGACATGGCCTAAACATATCAATACCTTACACGTAAAATGAACACATCATTTTATTTTATTTAAAAACTAGCAAAATTAGAAATTAGAAAAGTAAACAATGTTTAATTCATAATTCACCAAAGAGTACAAGTAGTCTTGTCTATATTAAAACGAAGTCCTTTTGGACATGATTTTCTTTCCAATTGATAGACTATTAATTTACAAAAAAAAAAGAACATATCATAGATAATCTTTAAAGAATGCTTTTCTTTAACTTACATTCATTTATTTGTGTACATTCAAAATATTTGCCTTGATCATTCATAAAACTATCGATAAATATTCCATTGGAAATACATTTAAAATATTCTATTAGAAAACAAAATAATAACATAAACAAAATTATAATTAAATACATACGATTTTCGCATTTGGTTCCATTATATCCTGGTAGACAATTACAATATGCATGACGTGTTGATCCAATAGAAGTTTCTTGACAAGGAGCATCATTCATACATAAATCAACTGCACAAAAACCCGATGTTCCTAATGTATTATTTTGTTTTTATCAAAATAGAAATATTTGCTAAAAATTTAAGTTGCTTACCATTTAATTGACAATAATCACCAGAAGTACCATGTCGACAAAGACAAACAGATTCATATGGTCCATTTGGATTTCGAATGGCACAAATTCCTCTATTTTGACAAATAATTCTTTCACATAAATGAGATTCTTAATAAATGAAAATAAAGAAGAGAAAAACTAAATATTGAAAAGAAAAAAATAATATACCAAAATTTTGTTCACAAAATATTCCACCAAAGCCACTAGGACAATGACAATCATTATCAACAAAATAACCTCCATTAAAACATGTTGGAGATGTAACAGGTGGAACAGTAATAGTAGCAGTACTAGATGCTATTATTGCAGTACTTGTTAATGTCACTGATAACTCTATTACAACAAACAAAAGCAACATAAATTACCTTTTGACATTATTGCTTTTCCTTATTATTCACCGCAATTAGCCGATGTTGTCACCACAGGTCCTGATGGACCCACGCATAAACATGCAAATGTTGCACCATAATCATCTGTTTCAAGACAAGCAAGAAAAGTTGAAGAAACAATACATGGATTATTTGCAGGGTTTGTTCGATTGCAAACACCTAATAATTCCAAAAATAAGAATTTTTTTTTAAACAAACTTTTTTTTCTCTTACGACATGGTCGATCAATTTCCAATTGACCATTTGGACATGTACAAAATACTGCTGTATCGACCTGTAAACATTGATATCCTCTATTTTGTGTAAAATAACCACCTAGTTCACAAGGATTATCATTACAATCTAAAATTATGTGTATGAATAGAAATTTTTCTTATTTTATATGTAAACTTACTCAATGCTTGGGAAGAAAAGTATAATAATCCTGTAAAAATAAAAATGATAATCGTTGCTTTCATTCTTATTTAATGTTAACATGTATGGATCGAAATGTTTTTATATATCAATGTCTGATATTGACAGATGGATGAAATCTTAATTTAAGATTAATATTTGTGACGTAAGGTTAACATTAAAAAAAATACTCGAATGATATTTTACATTAATATATCAAATGATTTTTATTTTGATCATAAATATTTGACGCATATAAGATATCTTCAATGTCCTTCTTTTAAAGTTAATTTTGAATATAGAAAATCTTATGAACAAATAAAGATGTTTTTTTATTATGATAGAAGTTTTTTTCTTCAATTCAATCATAAACGATAACTCGAATTAAATTTTTAACATAATTAAATTTCTATGCAATGTCATAGTGAATCTAATGTTGTTAGCATTATCAAAGGCATATATAAATTGATCAATTGACATATTTTGATCCATCCAAGACAATTGTATCTTGTCATGCATCAATTTCATAATTTTATCAAAAGATTTATTTAAAAAAAACAAAAAGACTAAGCGTATCTTGAAAAACTATTTGATCATAAATTCTATTCATTCATTCGTCATATATACTGATAAAACAACAACAAAAAAATTAATATTTTTCTCATCAGATTATTGTGTAAGTAGACTATCATTATTCTCATATATTCTTCCTCTTATTGTTATGGTTACATTCAACCTTTCATTTGATAGAACATAAGAAAGAAAAGAATATTTACTTCGTTCTCATTACATCACATGACACCTCCGACTCATGAAACATTAGTAAACCTTTATACATTGATACCATAACAAATACGTGATCAACATTTAGATGAAGTACTTAATATAATATCAACATCATTAGAAAAAAATTTATTCATAATAAATATTCATCATCAAAATATTTTTCATAATATTTAAATGTAAACGAAAAAAAACAAAATCATCCCACCCATTTAACTTCAAAATAAATAATGGACAAGTACCATTCGAAATCCATTGTGAAAAATAAATAAAAACCTAAAACTAATTAATTCTCAAAGACTAATAAGATTAAAAAAAAACATGTCCAATAGAATATCTTTCTTTTCAATTAACTTTGTCGTATTTTTTTCTTTTTGCCGGATGCTATATACATCAATAGAGTTATTCTATGACCATATGATTCTTATTGAAAGTCTCCAGATTTTGTACAATAACAAATTGAATTGATCTATTAAGACAAAATTAGGGAGACAGTCTTGTAAAGACATATTTGGCTATGCTGTCTTTCATAATGTAAAAGTCTATTCCAATAAGACTCATATCATGTCTTTTTCTTTCTTTTTGTTTTCTTTGCATGACATATTCTAGATTACCAGCTGTATTTATCTAAGACATTAGTTTATTCCAATATAACAATATGTGAATGATGTATTTCAATTAAATATGAGAAAAACTAATAATAATAAAAAATGAAATTAAAATGTTTATTTAGTAAATTTATCATGAAGCAAGATGTTCAACAATTATCAACTATTTAACAAAATAATTATTCAATAAAATCAATGCAATACATCAAAATATGATATTAGAGAGCTCATGAGAACATTTCATTTATAAATATTCATATGTCATTTTTATAAAGCATCAGTCAGCACGCATTTTTCATCACACGTTGCGTGCATAACACATCATATGAAAGCAATGATTTAATGCTGACATATTTATATATTATTTGTTTTTCTGAGTAAATATCATTTTTGTGCTATGTTATGCTATCTATAATGAATGTAAAAAATTGATTTTATTAATTATGATGAGTTTATATAAGCAAGATGAATTGCAAGAATTTTTTCTTACTTTACGTATGTTTAAAATCTTATTTTTTTGATTAAATTAGTTTTATTTATTTATTTTCTTTTTTTTTTGTTTGTTAAGAACATATCTTTGAAGAAACTTCACTCAGTGTTTTATCAACAGTTGATTTATTGCACGAAAGACTTGCATTTATAACGGGTGGTATAAGTCATAAGTGTCCAATTCTTACATTTTCGGATAATTCTCAAATTGAATTAACACAAGAAAAATATAAAAAACTTATTTCTTATTTAACACAAGTACCAAGGTAAGTGAATAAAATTTAAATATACAGAGTATTCTATAGCTTACTATATAGTGAAAATGAACGTCAATGTGGTTTTGTTCTTATTATTGATCGACGATCAAATACATGGAACGCTGTTAAATCTATTATTAGCTATATAGAGGTAAATTAATATTTGATTGATATACAATATGAAAATCATTCTTATTTCTCAACAATAAAAGAACGTATTGAGATGAGATTTATTTTTCGAAGATCGTAAGAATTAATGATCTATTATCACTACACATTCTCAAAAAAAATATTATTATGAATACAAAAGCAAAACTGATTTTCAAAATATTCAAATCTTTTTGAAGAATACCTAAAGAAACTTTCATATTCTCCTTATCTATCGATGTTTTAATATTTTATGAATAAAACAAAAAAGAAAAAAACACAACCATTCGTATCATTAACTGAGTTTAACATTTGTCATACATATTAGGTAATCATGTCAAAATGTGATTAAAGTATAACAGAATCCATAGAAATAATTGTTCATATAGTTCAATAAATTACATGATAAAAAAATATTTTATTTAAGTATTGTGAAATACTCGAATATTGAATCTAGAAACAAAAAAATAATAATAACTATTTATTAATCATATGAAATGATATTCGTTTTTCTTATGAAGGATTATTTTCCATATTCAATTCAATGTATATATCTTCTTCGACCAAATTCATGGATACAACGAGCTTTATCTTATTTAACAATTTTAAATGATATAACTTGTTCATATCGTGTATGTTTAATAAGATATTTATTTATTTTCATTTTATTTTTAATTTAGTTGATTATGTGTCGAACATTATCTGAACTTCATGAATATTTAAATGTAACTCAATTATCAAAAGATTTAGGTGGTTTAATTAATTTTCGTTTATTTGAATGGATTGAACAAAGAATGGTAATTAAATGTTCATTAAAATAAATAAATACTCTTTCTATTGTTCTTTTCACTTTAGACAATTGAAAAATTAACTCAATCAATACATGAATTAAATGATATATTACTTGTATTTATAAAAGAATGTTATGAAATTGAATTTCCTAATACTGTTGAATTAATACAAAAAATACTTCATCAACATTCAATACAAAAAATTGAATTCGATCAAGAATTACAACGTATTAAAACGTAATGCATATATTTAGTTTTTCTTTTTTTATTATTTTGAATATATTCATCATATAAACTTATTGCTATATAGACATTTGAAGTATTTATCATAAACTCAATGTATGTATATATCTATATATATGCCAACAATGAGAAAGAGAGATCAAAAGAAAAAGAAAAAGTGCACGTATGATATATTGCTCAGCAAAGTTCTCTTTATATCCCCCCCCCCTTCCCCCGTTTTTTTTCCTTCTCTATCCACGTACAAAATGACTGTATCTCGATGCTGATCATCATCATTTCTCTATACAACAATTGTATTGACTCTCTACATACTTTTGTTTCATTCTGTCCTTCTGCATACATTCTAGGTGGGGTCATTCACTATTATGCATTATTCACCAAGAGCATAAACAGTCTTTAACATCTCATAATAACACTATTGACAAGAATAATGATATACAACATCTTGTTCTATCACCGGATCAATCAGCACATGTACGTGCTTGTATAACGTAAGTATATGTCAATAGGTTTTTTTTTTTTTTCTTTTTAGGATACAACAATTTTATTTCTAGTGCTTTACTACATATTGATCGTATCGAATCTATTCTTTCACAATTTTGGTCTATACATACAACACGTTTAAATTATTGTCTTGTATTACGTCATTTTGAACAACGTTTTAAAGAGATACAAACTGTTTTTATACAATTATACAATGAAATCATTGAATTGCCTAACCTAAATACAAATTTACTTCTAGTTGACCATTGTCAATCTGATAATAAAAATAATAATCATAAAGAAGAAATTGATCAAATACTAATTCAACTTGATGCCCTTTCACAACGAACACAAGTAATAATATCAATTGATGTTATTTTAGCATATATATAAGTCATGCATACCAATATCTAGACGATGATCAGTCATGCTACTCAATTGGCGAATGATGGCCTTGCTCTAATAATGGAACAAAAGAAACAACAAACAATATCCTATGGTAATGATTCTATTGAACCGAAACGTCAAGAATTAGAAGAAATGAAAAAAAAATTAATTGAACAAATTGATGAAAAACGACATAATTTAAAATTATTAAAAATATATATTGATAAACTTGGATCTGTAAGAAAACTTGTTTTGTTTTTTTTTATTTTAAATATTGTATAATATTTATTTTAGATAAATGATTGGTGTATACGTGGTAAAGATATGTTAGCAATGCAATCGATTCATTTATCGAATGATAAAGCAAGTCAATCTCTAAATGAACTTGAATATTTTCTTACTGATTTATCAATAATGAATATTGAAGAATTACAACATACATCAACACCGGAACCACTTCGTGTAAGATAAAATTATATTTTTTTAATAAGAAATGAATGCATTTTTCTAAGGTCCCTCATCAAAAATCGATCTTAGTTCAGATATATTTAAATCACATAAAATCGTCAGGCTTTGTTGGGACTATAGTCAATAGGTTATGTTAGAATTTTCAGTTCTATATTATGACGTTTTCGGTAGGTGTTCAAGGAGTAATAGTCGAAATTGGTAGCTTAAAATTCTCCGTGGAGCTTCAGTCTATATATTTTGTTTTATTCTTATATTTTATGCAGAGAAATAGAATGAGAAGTTCGGTACTCCGAAAAAATGGTTATTTTTTTAGAGAAGTACTTCTTAATATAGTAATAAAAAAAAAAGCTTCACTTCAAAAACTAGCAATGCAACTTAACATGCTATTTCGAAAACTTTAGAATGTGTGATCAGAAAAGCATAAGCAGAAAAAAAAGAAAATCCGACCTCGAGCTATTCTCTTATGTCTTAATCTTAATTTCGACGAAAATCAAGGTTTTTTTGTAGGCTTAATACAGAATCTTAATATATCTAAAGAGCAATATAAAATTTCTTCATTTTCACTGTTACAATAATCTTGATTACAATGCATTCATGTTAGAATGACTGTTCAAATAAAAAAAAAAAAATGAACGTATGATTTTAATAGTCATCTTTTTGTATTGGCTGTCACAGATTTTTTTTTTGTGATTATTTCTTATCACAAACTTATTCAGTGTCAAGCACAGATTCAATCAAATTTCGAATGGTATTCGAGGCATAAGGCTTAAACAATAAGAATGAGAATGAAGTCAAACGAATTTTCATTTTATTTTTCAGCTAATAGTAGTAATAGAAAAATCTAGAAGATTTCGTTTTACTGGATTTTTCAATACAAAGCTGTAATTCATTTCAAGTGACATGAAAAATTGATTTTCAAGTTTCAACTTCAAGCTTTGCGCGAACAAAATTCTTAATGAAATTTATTGATTGTGCAAGTGTTAGCTTTTCTAATGGAAATGTATATATATGAAAAAAAAATTTACTTTTACACATGAGAGAATTTCGAAGATTGAATATCTCAGAATAGAAGATATTAGAAAAGTTACAACTTGCCCAATGAACTAATCTTATAGAGAACTTTATTCATGCAAAGCTTGAAATCGAAAGTTGATTTATCACGTGATCTGACGAGGAAATGTTTTTTAAACAGATTAATTATTTTTGAGTTCGGATTCAGATGCGTAAGATAGATCCGATGGAAGTGTGAAAAAATATTTCCTATCGAAAATTTTAAAGTCCTAAAAATCACTCACATTCCATGAAGAATGATAGAATTTTCTGTTTTGGAAGATCTTAATATCTCAGGAAGGAAATACTATTTTGAGCTGAAAGTTTCAAACCATTCTACTAATAAATAAATCTGTTCGTAGGTAAAATATCGTCATTCAATTTATTGGTTTGTCGATGGCATAGACTAAAATTTCAATAAAATGTCTATAACTCTCGACAGAAAGCCTATGGGAATCTGGAGTCTACCTAAGTCGTAGACATTAAAAGCGTTCTCTTGTGAAGAAATCACTGCTTTTTTTGTTAGAAAAAATGCAGTAAAATTTAAATATCTCAAGAACGAAGGTCCGAAAAACCAAACCATTCTAGACTTTTCTATTATCTATCAAATGAATATTGTCTCAATCGTAAAGCAATTTGATTTTATAATTTCATGGTTATCTAAAACATAAAAGCAAGAACTTTCAATAAGATATTTTGAAACTATCTTTATCTTTTTTTTTGTCTAATAGACAATGATAATTCAAGTATTTAATCGTGTAAATGATATTCGAGATTTATGTGAAAAACGATGTGAACAACTTCGTCATCTAGTTAGATCTACTTATCGACCAATACAATGTGTTCATCCATTACCAAATCAACAAAATGAATCATTTAATTTAATTGATACAACAATAACACCAATATCACAACAACAACAAATAAATGAACATATTTCAAAATTTGATATGGATTTTAATCGTTTATTATTATCATCAAATAATGATTCCATAATAAATCATAATACAAAAATGGATAAAAAGCAAAGGTTTGAAAGTTCATTTTTTTTTTTTATTATAATAATTGAAGTTTTCTTTTTTTTTTTGTTGTTTTTAATTAGACATGTTGTAACTGAACTTTTAGTTACCGAACAAGTTTATGTTGAAGAATTACGTACTGTAATCGAGGTAAGAATTTATTTATTCAAAATTATTTATCGAAAAAAAAAAAACTTATTTCTTTAATTAGGGTTATATGATTAAATTTGATGATTTTGAACAAAATCGTTCTTTACCTCTAGTAATCTTACAAAATAAAAGCATACTATTTTCGAATTTACCTGATATTTATGCATTTCATGCTACGTAAATATATTTTCATATATTTTGTAATCATTGATTTATTTTGTCATGTAGATCATTTCTTCGTGATCTTCAACAAATTTATAATGATTCATTATTAAATAATACACGTTCGATTGGTAGTGCTATTGCATCATGTTTTATTAAACGAGTTAGTTATTTTGTTTTTTTTTATATTAAAAATTTTTCTTAAGTTATAATTGTAAAGACGCACGGAAAAGAGTTAGAAAAATAGTGTAGATTATTTATGACAACAATCAATTAAACTTCTAATTATTAATTAGCCTTTAGACATACATTGAATACGAACTCTGACTCAATGTTCGACAACTATCCAACCAGTTCAGATCGAGTCGAGTATTTGGGTAATTGTACAATCATTTTTTTAGGTATATGAGCAATTATGAAAGCACCCTAAGGTTCAGTTAAATTCTGAAAATGTCTGATCATTATTGATCTTTGTCTTTTTTTTTAATCTTACTTCTACTTCCTTTTATAAATTAGCTGAAAATGACCACAATCAAAATTGATCGAATGTAGTAAACAAAGATACATTAGTATTAGAAGAAAAATCGAGTCAGCAAGAAGAAACAATCATTTAATAGTTGATGATACTGATATAAGATCTTATTACGAAAGATCTTTGATTGGCGAAGGGCATTATTCAATCGCTTTTTGACTTGAGACTATGCATTATATAGATTCAAATGAACTATGAATATGTTGAAAAGAATTCATGCTTTTAGTTTATTACTACAGAGATATTACACTATTTTTTAAATGAATGCCTTGATAATAGAAAAAATGATTTTCGAATTGGAACTTTACATAGAGACAAACAGATCTTAATAAGAGTAGTTTAAGATCTTTTGATTTGCTTCTATCCTAAAATAAGAACATCAAATCTATTGGTTTATATGAATGAGAACAAAAGACACGCTATTATCATAGTTGTATCTTAGAAGAGGAAAAGCGATAAGAGCTAAATCATTTATAAAAAAAAAAAAAACTATTCCCACTAAGGCCTCTCTCTCTCTCTATATATGCAAAGTTTCAAGTAGAAATTCAAAAATCAAGTTTTCTGTTATCATGACATTCATTAAAAAAGAAATATGATAAAAGTACAATATCTCCGTAACAATAAACTGAGAGGATGAACTCTTTTCAGGGTATTCATAGCTCATTTGCATCTACATAATATATATAGTCTCGGCTAAAAAACGATCGAACAGTTGGAGGACTTCCGTCGTTAACAATCATCTTTTTTTTTTGAATTATAAATGATTCTATTCATTTCATGACACTCACGGCGAAAGCAACAGTCTTAATTAGTAGTTCATTTTTGAAATCATCATGTTCTAGTTGTCAATCTTTGTCAACCAAAAAAAAAAAAAAAAAGAACTTTCCGATCCCTTGATCTCTCTACAAGATTCAGCTTATAGGTACTTTAAACTTGAGTTCAAAATAATAAAAAATACAAGTAATGAAAACAGCCATTGGACATTGTTATTTTGTATCTTTATTATATATGGAGAAAAAAACACTAACTAATAAAATTAGAGCCCTTCAAGTCAAATAGTTTGGGACTCGAACTATACTTCGAATTTCAATGAAATTGTTTAGTCTAAATCTGCTAGTCCTTCGGAATTCTTCTATTAACATGCTGTACACATTTCTTGGACAATCTTGATAATGATTTTATAATAAAAAAGTCATAATTAGCTGTGTTACTTTAAGAATATGACCCATTGAGTCGAACTCTAAATAGTACAGTCAGTGGCTTGAGCTAATCGGTCTTTCTCTATATAATAGTTGCATCAAATTTGTAGGAAACAATGTTTAATTTGAACTATAATTTGTATAGTTTAACTTCGAAAGTTTTTCTTGCTGTTCCTTGTGTATACGTCTTTCTGTGTATGTTTTTCTGTAAACTTATTGTAATCAGAATTAATAATGCTTGTAAATTATATGTTACATTAAGAAGTCTATGAGTTTTCTGAAAAGATACTATCTTACAAGGAACCGTTTTCTCACTTAAAGCTATTGGATGATGGATTATTGTTCATGCTGAGTATGAATTAGAACATAAGAAATCCCTTTAGATCTTTATGTGCTGATTTTCTTGACTAAAAATATTTTTGCTAAAATCGTTTGGATTTACTCAGATTATGGAATTGTCTGATTTTCAAGAAATAAGTTTTCAATAAAATAATATCATTTTGAAGATTTTCAAACTGAAAAATTAATATCTATCTATTGGTATGAATTAACAGGCCTGTATTTTCTGCTAAAACAACGTTTTTTTTTTACGCTATTCGATTCGTTAGTCGGCAAAAACGTGTTTATGAAGACCTAGGAGGAATTCTTTACTATCATCATGCTTGATAACATACAATCCACTGGCTTTTAATGAGCAAGCCTTTGATCTATTTCCCCGTTAGAATCGTTTCATTAGTATTTAATGAGATTAGATCATGACAGGAGAATAATCCAAAGGAGTAGTTGCACTAGTGAAACCATCAACATTTTCAACTTTTACCTTATAATGATTTATAGGCTGTAAAAGAAAAGTTTTTGAAAATTAAAATTTCTCTAGAATAATTTCTTTGTTTTTGTTGTTGCTTTAGAAATCAAATTTTAAATTATATGAACAATATGTTCTTAATAAATCTCAATCGGAACATATATGGGAACAATATTGTTGTGGACATTCATTTTTTACAGTAAATTTATATTGAAATTTGTTGTTGGTTTTTTTTTTATATTAATTGATTAAAATAACATTTAGAAAATTCAACAATCACTTGGACATCGTCTTCCATTAGATTCTTATTTATTAAAACCCATTCAACGAATAACACAATATCAACTTTTACTTAAAGTAAGAAAAAAAAATCCAATTGTCTATTGCTCTAGATTTTAATCTGAATAATTTTTTTTTTTTTATTAGGAAATGATTAAATATACCCGTCAGGAACAAGAACGCATACATTTACAAGAAGCTCTTTATGTTATGTTAAATATTTTATCACATCTTAATGATGTTATGCATTCAACACAAATTGTTGGTTATCCTGTAAATATCAGAAATATATTTTATTAGAAAAAAATAAAAGACAAAAAACAAATTCTTTCTTTTTTTTTTCTTTTATAAAAAAAAAACCAATAACAGGAACATTTATATACATTGGGTCAAATACGTTTACGTGGTGAAAATTGTTTAATATCAAAAGAGAAACGTCGTGGTACAGTTTATACACGTACAAAAACAAGTACAAGAGATATATTCGTATTTGAACGTGTTATATTATTATGTAAGAAAAAAGATGAAGGAAATGGAAAATTTCTTCAATATCAATTTAAAGAAATGATTAAAGTAAAACAAGAAAATTGATTTTTTTAAAAAAAGAAAAAAAAAAAACTTCTCCTGTTTTTCTCTCAATAGATTACTGATATTGCTGTTTGTACATATCCAAAAAATGATCGAAAGAAATTTGAAATTCTACTTAAAGATTACTCATATATTATACAAGTAGGTTATATTCAAATAGATTTTTTTTTATGAAACACAATCTAAAAGAAGTGTTAGAGTATGAAGGTAAAAATTTAGACACTCCCCACTGACTATGACAGATAGCTTAACAACATCTTCCTATCCGCTACAGATATTGTTGATCTACGATTAATGACCGCATATCAATAAAGTACTATTTGTTTATTATATTTATGAAGGATTAGGTAAAAGAATGGGAAAGAAATGTGTCTTAAAATAGATCGAATAAAATAATCTCTATGTAATTTAGCAACAGCAGTTAAATTGTGTTGCACATTTAAAACCAACAGGGATTGTGCGAATTGTTTTTTTTTTTCATTTTTGAATAAGAATTGATTTCTTTTTTTTTTTAAGCTTTCATCAAATGGAGAAGCAATTGAAGAAATGAATTCACGTTGGATTGATACCATTAAAAATTGTATTACACAACAAACAGAACAACATCGAGGTTTGTTGAAAAAGAATTGTTTTTTAAATGATACTTGAAAGTATTATTAGAAACGAATCTTTCACTTTTCTATATGAAATCGAATTAGTAATTCTAATAATTCTTTCATACTATACATTGTTAAAATAAAATTTATTATATCGTCAATTGAACAAGAGATTTACTCGAGAGATTCTCATATTATAATTTGCATAAGAATTATTAGGAGATAGTTTAGGGACGTACTAAATAAATAAGTTGAAAGTTAGGTTTTCTTGACAATGTTATTCACTAGAATGAACAATTAAATACTTGAGTAAGCCGTTACTTTGTGAAATGAGGTTGTTAGTTAGTCGTAAAGACTTCATCGAAAAAGATATGTTTATATATCATGAAACATAATTACTTATAAACTGAAAGAAATTTTGGTAAAGTAGTTTTTTTTTCATAGAACGACATTGTTGGTCTTAAAAAATTGATTCTTTGAGAAATCGATATAAATAAATTTCAATTCCTTTCTCGTAAAAACTTATAATGGGATACAAAGAAAAACTTGCGAGATATTGATTATCTTCAATCATAATTTTTATTTAGTTATTTTATGTTTACCTACGTACACATCCCTAAATATTGAATATATAAAATAAAATACTCATCGCAGAAGCAATATTTAGTGGTTTCATTAAAACCACTAACTGTAACAAATCTCAAAGATAATTGGCCCGGAAAATAGATGTATTCATTAAATAATAAAAAGAAAAATTAACACATAAAATTCAATCAAATTGAACACAGAAGTAAGAGATCTAGCATTATACTGTCTTCTTTCTTAACACATATTACTAACAAAAGAACTGCTCAAAGTGATTTATATCCATACACTCTTACTATAAAGTTAAGACATTTTTCCTTGATTTTAACCATTTGACAATGAGTTCATGGTAAACTTGAACAAAGACTTTTAACCTTTACGTTTGTCTATCAATAAATCTTATAATATTGACAATTTCCTAAACGTTTCAGTCCTGTTAAACATTTTTTTGCTCAGTTTTTCTATGAATACTTCATCCTATGGTAAAAGAAAATCTTAATTCTGTAAATAGGATCTATGTGCATAAAAACTATTGTAGTTATTCTAGTCTAATGATAAATCACTTCGTGTGATTTCTTCTTAAATGTAAAAGATCATGATTCGACGTTCAGTTTAGAATCCATATACATGACGAAATATTTTATGTCTTTATTCTATTTGTATTGGTTCTCTTTTATCGAAAAGATTGCTGAAACAATAGTTAACCGTGAAAAATTTTTATCATGAATAATACAGATTCTTGAGCAAACGAATAAATTCAATTAAAGAAACATTACTACTAATATATCTATTCTCATGTTCGATTTATACGAAAATATAACTTATATATCTGTCTTGATTCCAGTAGAATATTATTAAGAATAGAAAAATGAATTATTTTTAACAACGTGATAATGTTTCTTTTAGGTGAAACAAAACATCGAAGTACTTCATTAGATCCTTCAATAAATGCTCGTCGTCGACGTTTACAAAATCGTAAAATTGTTTTTAATCGAACTCCGTATGTAGGATATTTTTCGAAATATAATTCCTACAAGAATATTTTATTTTTCTAGTGAATCTGATGATGAACAAGCTCATTTACCAATCACATTAATCGATTTAAATATTGATAATATTACACAAAATAATAAACTGGTATTGTTATTTCAGACTAAAAAAAAAAAACTTTACATATAAAATGGTAGAAAAAAGTTTAACAACAACATATTTTTTTTTTTCATAAGGTTAAGCGCACCTAGCTGAAATCCAGATAGTAATTTTAATAGTTCATGGAATTTTGTATCTAATGCATTCTAGACCAAAATTTCATGTGGTAAAATTTTTAAAAAATCGAACACGGTAATTTTCAGGTTCCAGAATATTAATCTTTCAACAATGCTATTTTAAATATTATAAAATGAGAGATCATCGTATTTTCTACAATCTTCCCTTAAAAACTTAAAATTATCACAAAAATCGAAAAAAAAAACATGCATTTTTTCTAACGGCATTTGTAATGCTCTTTAAAATGGCATCATTAAAAAAATAAGCCTCTGGTATCCTAAAAACTATCATGTCGAATTTTTTAAAAACCTTGCTGTATAAAATCTTGCTATACTCTATTGATTATTAAAATCACTATCTAGATTTCAGCTAAGTACTTAATCTCAGAGAGAAAAAAAAAAGACTCAAAAATACGTTGTTGTTAAACTTTTTCCCAGCACTTCATCTAGAGTGGGTACTAGAATTGGGAGCCGGATACTTGCTACATAAAACCCTTTCTAGTGGGTATGGTTTGAGTCTTCTCTTCATCCACAACCATACTCTCACTCACATGTATATGAGCAAGTGTTCTGGTTAGCAACTGTCTCCGAGAGACTATCCAGGACCCACGAAAATTAGTCACTAAGGTTTATCTTAAAATTTTGTTCTTGTTGTTGTAAACGCTAGAAAGAGTACAAATACTAAATTTCAGCAGAAAAAATTGTTTCCAAAAGGAATATAAGAAAATAAAAATTATTATCAGATTCTTAAAGATAGAAAATTCTCAAAAAAAAAACAAAATGCTAGTTTTTCAGCAGTTAAAATGCTTAAATATAATTGTGTTTAGATTACGTAAAACCATAGAGTAAATAATTGTCAACAAAAATGAGATATCTCCAAGTTCTCTGCGACCCTTTTTAATTAAGATACAGTAATGTTACGAAAGCCCTTAAAGTCTATTTTTTTCCAATTTCCTGTAGAAAAAACTATTTTTTGACCTTCAATCAAATTGCTGTATCTCAGTAAAAACAATGTCGTAGTGAACTCGAAGGCATGCCATTTTGTAGACGATTGTTTACTTTATCATCCTATGTAGTCTAAACAAAATTATATTTATGCATTGAATATATTAAAAAGCTCGAGTTTTCATTTTCTGAAGTTCTTATCTATGTTAATCTTAAAAATATTTTTCAATTTTCTTGTCAGAAATAATTTTCTCTACTCAACTCACTGTTTAGACTATTTCTAGCGCTTATGACAAAAGAAAAAAATTTGAAAATAAAACTTGTTAAATAATTTTGATATCTACTGTATATATGTATGTGATTATTTTTAGGAGATTAACAATTCTATTTCACATTTATGAAAAACAATTTAATATTAATATTAAGATATTTATACAGGTAAAGTAAGAAGATCTGTAAATTTTTTTTTTGTTTAGCATTGTCGGATACAAAAAAAAGTTCATCCCGCATTTTCATTCGGAATTAGTAAATTTCAATAAAAAATTTTTTTTATTTTTAGTTAATTCGCTATGATATCCGGTGAATGATTCATGTTCTCGTTTTTTTTTTCATAAATTTTAAATGTACAATGTTTTTGATGAAGAAATTAAATTAAAAAAAAAAATCTTTGGTTTTTTTGTGTTCAATGCAATATATGATTAGACGAAATGACGAATTGATAAATATGAAATTTTGCCATTTGATGAATGCATAAGAATAAATGATTGTTGATCAGTTTTCATTGGACATAAATGATTATTTAATGTTCGTAACATTAATATTCGTTGTGATGTTGAATTACTAGCAAGCAAATAGTTTCATTGAAAAAGATTTTGAATAATATTAAATCTTATTTTTGATATTTGGGAAACAGCTTTAATTGTAATATTTCAGTTTCATCAGAAATTTTACTACGTGTAAGACATTGTTTATATGGTATCAATCAAATTCTGATTGAAGCGAACATGATCAATAAAAAATTAGGAAAACAGTTATATGAGCAACACTTTATCTGCATAGATCTTTAGATTACAATACCAAAAAGTAAAGTTTTAGTTGTAATGTTCGACTCAACGAGATTGAAATTAAGACTCTTCCTCAGATTAAAGATGATAGACTAGATCTTATTGTTCGTTCGTAATTCATTAAAAACGAAAATGGTTATAAAACTCTATAATTATTTGTCTGTTTCGTTTTATTAATGCAGGAATGTCGCAAATAATAAACGACAGATAAGTTTGCATTCACAGTAGATCAATTTGATAGCAGAAACACAATCAAAATGTATCACATTAACTCTGAACATGATACATATGAAAGAAGATTGGAAATAATACATTTATTTTAAGCTCCCACTCCAGACATGAAGAGAAAAAATGTAGCCTGGAATAATTGCAAAAGATTTCATTCTCATAGGCTTTTCTATAAAGAGTTATTACATTTTTGCGCGGTGTTCATTACAGAACTGAAAAAAAGATCTTTTGATCTGATGTTGTCTATAAGTAGATCTCATAATTATAGTTCAACGAGTATTCTATAATTTTCAATGAAAATAATGGCATCTTTCTTGGCAATATTCAATGCTTAATAACGGATTATATTTTAGATACGTTAAAATAAATCGAAAAATTTTGAATATCGAAAGCAGGACGGAGTTGTTTTTTTTTGACTGAAATTTAAGGATAATGAGATCGATTCATAGGTCGAAAGAATCTTTGTTCGCTTTATCTGCAAACATTCCGTCTTATGGTAAGAATCTAATAAAACTATCGTAATTCAATATAGAAAGCATAAGGATATAATTACTCTAGCCTAGAGATTCTTCGTTATGGGTTGAAAATATGAGCTTCCATATAAAATCTACCAGTGAAAAATAATACGTTGAAAGTAGTGTACGTTGCTTTTTTTATAATCACCTTCGCAAAATGGAATGGTTTAAGATGTTTAACAGAAGAATGTATATCTTATTAAATAGTGAATATTTCTTTTGTCAAAAACTAAAATAATAGTTTACATCTCATTAGAATTTCTAATTATTTATTCGTACACTCAACCCGTTCAGTGAAAACTAATTTGTATTGTACAAGACGGTTGAAAAATCACCCGGCAGTGTGTTATTGCAAATAGCTTTTGATAGAAGAAAGGGAAAGAGCTACGATTTTCACCGTTTGAAATATGCTGTGTCACTTTATGATTCTATGTTTGATTTAAAAATGTCGGTTGACGATCACATTGTCAGTTAGTGAAGTTTAGAAAGCTATTAATAGTTCTATGAAGACTACACAGAAATTTAATACAAACAAATGCGCTAGATCCACGCACTTATGATTCACAATCATAGCTGAAATCTCTATCGTGATCTGTTTAAAGGTTATTTAGTACAGCATTAGACGGCGAAGCTGTGAGTCTGAACCGTGAGCGTGCGGATCTGACGTATATCCTGGAATTAAATTTCTTTATTACCTTCATAGAACTATTAATATTTTTCTGAAGTCTACCGACTGAGAATTTAATCATCAACTGACATTGTTGAATCATATATAGAATTGCACAGTGACACGATCTCGTTCGAACGATAAAAGTCGAAGCTCTCTAATTTGTTTATATCATAATTTATTTGCAAACAAAAACTGTTGGATGTCTTTTAGATCATCCTAAATATTCGACCTATAAATAAACCTCTTTTGATATTGTTTGCTGTGAGTTCTTTTTCATGGATAAAAGTTATCAATTTTTTTTTTAGCTTTTGAATTGGCCTATATTATGCTTACGTATCTGAATTTTCTGTATCAATCATTGCATTCGTTACTGTATTAAGAGAGTGATCAAAAACATTGGGATATGATAATAAACGATTAGAATTACGATAATGCTTAACTTTATTCGTCGTTACAGATAGTCGCTACGAGAAAACAAAAAAAAAGAGAAAATATCATTCGCCATATTTTTTGTTAACGAAATTTTTACTTTAAGTGAATATGAAGTTGGTCGTATTTTAATAATCCAACAGAGACATTGAAGATCATCATCAATATGACTATTTGAACATTCAACTAACCGACAAAGAATAAAGTATTTCTTTAAAAAAAAAAAAAAATTTTATTTTTTTCTAATCACCTGTTGTTTGAATTTCTCTACTATGTAATACTTTTAACCAAGATAGATTAGTAAGATCATCATCTTTAATGTTATCCATGTGAAAGAAATAACTATTCTTCTATTGTCATCTAATTATCACATGGCGGTCAAATCAATATATTCAATTCGATTTCTCAATAAATGAAAATGAGAAGAAAAAAAAAAAAGATTTCAATTTTTTTCGCGTGTCGTAAATATTCGTAGAAATATTTTTATGTTATTCATGTCCAAAGAAAAAGAAAGTTAGATTCAACTGAACATGAGAAAATAAAAAATTAAAATTAAAATCAAATTCTTACTAAACAGTTCTTCATAAACAATTAAATATATTGTTGAAATAGGTAATAATTTATAATGAATATTTTTACTTGTTACATATATTAATAAGCTTCTTTTTTTTTTTTTTTAAATAATTTTTCTTAGTAATTATATGTTTAAAGTATTTAACTATGTTCATCTCATGGTATTCAAACATCTTTTGATTTAACTTTTTTTTTTTCCTAAATCAGCAGAGAATTCATTTCTTTGATATAAGAATAATCGTAATTTTGTACTTCTCAAAAGTTAATTATTAGTTTAAAAACCAATGCTACGTATACGATACATTGAATAAAGTCACATTTGAATAAGGTTAATCATGAGTGTTATTTGCAAAAAATTTCATTCTTTGAAAACATAATACATATTAAATAATAAAAAAATCTCAAGTTTGTACTCGTTGTGAAATACATTCTAATTAAAGATGAAACAAAACCTAAGCCAATATGTATTAATAGAATGTTATGTCAAGTGCAATAGTCGATTCGAAAGGAGCTGGACGAAGAATTCTTATTTTCTCTTATAAAAAAATAAAATAATAGTGTTTATTTATTACGTAGTTCTTTATTAGAAAAAGTATACAATACTCAAACATGTCTTCATGCAAGAAATATATGTTGTGTCAATCTATGAATTTCAAAATCTAATTTAATCGACATAGTTTATGCAATAAAGGTCATTGAAAAATCTTCTTGACTAGTTTTCATTGTTAAATTAAATATTAATGAACTTTTGTATGACTTTCATTTAGTAGTAAAATTCTTGAGCTTTCTTGCAAAATCAAAGTTCGTACTATGACTGAAAACTTCATTCTTTCTTAAACCATAAATACGATAGAAATAATTTTTCAAATTTAAAATAAAAATTTGATAGCTAAATAATTCTATATTGACTTAGTTTATCAAAATTGATATTATTTAGTCTCGATGTGAGGAGGGGCTGAAATGTGCTAGCCTTCTTTTCCGCACTTTTTATGTCGTGTTTGCAAAATATGTCAGGCTGTCATCGGAAGACTTTCTACGAGGCAGACAATCTCTGACTATCTTTCAAATTTTTAGCTTCTTCTACTTTTAATAACTATCGTGAATCTCCTGATTGATATCATTTTACTCCTGATATGCTCGTCGGTTGTGTAGAATCTGTTGTAAAAAAAAAAGAAAATAATTCGAAGATCTTTCACAGATCGAACAAATAATTCTAAATAATAATAATAATTTTAAAAAGAATAATTTTTCTGAACACATCATTTTTTTAAAAATTTTCTTCAACACGCTTTCATGTACGTAGGTAGATTCTGCATCATTGATGCTCACTTCCATTTTCATTCGAATTTTTTCTATTGTTCTTTCCTGTGTTCATTTCTCTTTTTCTCTCTCTCCTATATAAATCTATGTTGAATAAGAAGTAGTCACATTCTGAAGATATGGAGTAGTTCAATAAACATCATTAAAGAAAGTGACAGTAAGCTACTCTGCTAGTTTATCATGACCCATAGTTAATTCTACTTAAATCTGAACGATGAAATAGCTTTCTTTACGTAATTATAACCGAGATATTCTGATTACTTACTGAACCATAATATTGTCGACAAGAACATTTTTTAGTTGAATAGTATAACATAATATATCACAGATAGGTATAAAAGCTATTTAATTTTTTTTATGTAGAATTCATAGTGTGCCTAGTATGTAGTCATGTAAATAGATTCAAAAAAGAATATAATTTTCTTTTTTCCTTCATTATTACTTTTTAAAAAGTGTACTTGTTTTGTTTTATTTACACATTTATTCTGTGAGTAAATTTTATTTTGTTATTTGAATCGATTTTTTTTTCTTTTTAATAAAATAAAAACCATTTGTATTTATCAATTATATGGTAGGATTTAGAATTTGAATAGATTATTCTATCATGCATTCAATTATTTTAAAATAAACTATATTCATTATAGGTCGGATAAATGTCACATATTCTAAATCGAAGATGTTGTTGTCTTTTTTCTTTTAATTATATGTAATGAAATCGTTTTTTAATCCATTGTTTCATTTGCTTACTTTACTGAAGTATGTGGTATTCCATAGAAAAAACGATTCATCCTTATATGGAAAACATCAGAATACAAAGAGGATACTTTTTTTTATTTCAATAGTGTACTTATTTAAGAATTAGATGTTAAAAGGGAAATAGAAAAAAAATCTTCTGGAATATGCATTCTATCTCTTTCAAGGTCAGTTTTTATCTATAATAAAATTAATTTGTTAAAAGAGCGGTTGCTTCATATTGTTACGTCAGAACTATGTTTTCTCCATTAGTCTTTTTTTTTTTAATAGACAGTTATCAAATAGTATGTATCTTGTATCTTATTCAAGTTTCTTTTCCTATAATATTCTATCGATTGACTTAAGATGTAAATCATGATGACGTTTTTTAACAGATGCATAGAATGAAAAATGCAAATCGGTCTATAATGAGTGGACATGTGAAAGAAGAATAAAAGACGAACGAAACACCACTAACGATGATGATGATGATGATGAAAGAGAAAAAAAAGGAGAACAAGAGAGAGAAGAAACTTGCAGCATAGAGAACAAGTTTTTCTTTTATAATAATAAGGCAGCAAATGTCAGTGTGCATTTGTGAATGTATGTATGTCTTCTTGTTTTTTCTTTCTTTGAATTCTATTGTTACAGGCAACAAAAAATATAAATCTCGTAAAAAAAACAAAATCAAAGATGTTGTGTTTAATCTATAGAAATTTCTTGATCCAGTCTCATATAAACATATTCACTGCATCTTTTGCAACATAATAATAATTGTTGTCTTTTTTGTTTAATAATTTAATTGAAATACTAGTATGTTGTCTAAAATTGGAAATATATCAGTAAGAATAAGACAGAGTTAAATAAATTAGAATATTAGGAAGTTTAAATCGTAACATACTTTTTCTTTTGTAAAAAAGAAACAAAGTTATGAAATCCTGAGGAAACATTTTTTGATACACAGGTCATTAATTAACATTATTAATTGGTTCGTTCTTTTCAATAAGATTACATAATTTTACCTACAGTTTATTGCAATCTAACCTAATAGTATTATAAAAAAAAATAGTTCTGAAAGCTAAATTAAATTTTTTTCTAAAAGTTATTATTTATTTTTTTATTATAAACAGTTAGCTTTAAAAATTAATTTCCTCTTTGACACAGCCATAGAAAATTATTAATAATGAATATTTACTTTTTTTTTTTTTACAGTCTAGTATATATTTAATATTCTTAACTTTTACATTTTTAAGACATCGACGAACCACTTAGTTCTTATACATTCATAAGATAATAATAATATCGACCAATCAATGATTTGTCGAATTCATATTTTATTTCGAAAAGCTCAATTTTATAATTTTAATTATTTTTTTTTTTTCTTAATCATAAACTATGAAGTTCTTTGTAACATGAAATATAATAAAGAATAGACTTTATGAGTATTCTCTTCGTTATGTCATATGATGAGAAAAGAAAAAAGAATTTCATTAATACTAGTTACGAAACAGACTGTAAACATTTTAATCTTTAGTCGCTTTTCTGAGATTGTAAGAAATATGAAAGAGAAATTAAATCAATTTCCCTCTGAAGAATTCTATTTTTACAAAAAAAAAATAAGAAAAGATCTTTGAACCATAATCTTATTAATTAAAAATATTTTTGATATGTAGAGTCTTATCTAGTGATGAAATGACAGTTTCTCCTTTAAACCGTTAATTATTTTCTGACTTTACAAGATATATCCTAACTAACGTTTAAGTAGCCAATCATATTCTAAATCTATTTCAGTCACATTGTGACTTCTATTTTTACATACTTCAGTACTTGACGAGCATTGCATATAAAAAAAAATATGTTCTTAAGAAAATTCATTAAGATTAAAAAACAACAAAGCCAAATAATTTAGATGGCTTCTATGACGAGCATATTACAAAAAAGAAAAAAGAAGGAATTATAAAAACTTCATCATGTTAAGAGATTGTAATATGTAAAGAAGTTATTTTAGGCATTCATAAATGCATTTTTTAATTTATATTGCTTAAAGAAATCTTTAGTGAAATACTTTCTTAAGATAAATAAAAAAGTATTGAATCGTACTTTGTCTTTTTCTAAGTATAATAATTAAAATTTTCAAACATTTAGTCAAACACATCTCAAACAATGTCAACACCTATTGATCATGAACAAAATCAAACATCATGGTCTTGTCGTGAATGTATTATATGTGGTTCAAAAGCTATTGGTATTAATTTTGGTGTACTTACATGTGCACCATGTAAAGGTATTTGATATTTTATGAAAATAAAATGTAAAAAAACAAAAAAAAAAAGAAAGCTTTTTATTTTTAATATTCTAGCATTTTTCCGTCGTAATGCTCGACGAAAAGGAGTAAAATATTTCTAAGAATTTATTTAATTTAAAAAATTCATTAAATTTAGATTCTTGAATCACCATGTCAACATCATGATATAGATCTATCAACAGTAAATGATACTGATGATCATTGTAATACAGATCGTTATGTACAAATACGTCGATGTTCATCATGTCGATTACGTCGTTGTTTTAATATGGGAATGAAAGAAGAATTAGTTCGAACAGAAGAAGAAAATGTTCGACATAAACAACTTGTAGATATGAATAGACGAAAACGAGAATTCTTAAAACAAAAACAACAAGACAAACAATTATCAATTTCACAGGTATATTAAATATGAAAGATTTTTTTGTTAAAGAGTTGATCATTTGAAAATTATTATTATTGTTTCATTTGGTTAGTAGTAGTCAAAAACACTTCACTCATGTAAATTATAATCTTTTTAATTGTTCGAATAACTTAAATGACATTTTCTTTTGTGTGATTCATAGATCAAGGCTCGTAATTGTCTATGAACAAATCAAACATAATTGAAGAATACTGAACTTCATCAGTTTAGTTTTACTTGAAGTATAATATTTTGTAAAGAGTTTAGAAGAGTTGTTCGTCAAACAGATTCGATTTTTATATTTTTAAATGAATCATTCACACTAATATTAATTTAAAGAATAAACTCAATCATTTGAATGTGAAGAAAAGATTCATCCATGTAAAGGATGGTCCACAAGTCACTCAACACTCTTTGATTATAAATAACTTTTGATAGAGGAAATGAAGACACATCGATTTAATAAATTATAGATTTTTCTAAGATGTTTTCTTAATCAATTTTCTAAAAAAATTACCAAAAAATGATTTCTTATAGAATAAGAAAAACGCAAAAAAGTGAGTTTTTTTTTCATGGAAAATTAATCCAAAAATTGGCTCAGAATTTCGAAAAGAATATCAATAAGTTCTGAAGAAGAAACTATCAAAATCTGAGGAACGTCAAAAATCCAATGTAGTCAACACTTGTGGAATACATTGGTTTAAGTCCTTGGAAACAACTAGGTCATATTGTCTTATATTATACATTTTGATGCTTCTTCATCTCTTCTTTGAAACAGTTAAAACTGCAGCTCTCTATATGGTTCCTATCAAAAGTTATTCGTAATCAAAGAGTGTCGGATGACTTCTGAGTTACCCTATATTTCAATAAACTATGACACAATATAGATATTAACAATCAATTAAAGTATATTGGACATTTAGTATCTCTATAAATTCGTTTTCTACTTTCATCTGTGTATTCTTGTTCAATATTACTGTCTCTTATTGATTGTTTTATGCAATTTTTTGATACAACAAAATAATACATTCGACTTATTTATTTTTTGTTTTTCTCAAAATTTTCTTTAGCGAGAGTTTATCGTAGCTCGCAACTGTCCTAGACCCATGTGATGATTAGATACATATAATAATGTTTCGATGCCCTTTATGAAGATCAATTTCTTGCTATTTTTCTGTTTCGAAACGGCATTTAGATATGATAAACCGTAGTTGTAGACAATAAATACTTATTCAAACAACAAAGTGTTACTACCTGACTATACACTAATATTAGGTGAATCCATTTACTGGAAATAAATGACTAAATATCTTACAGGATTTTATAATATTTTTCTTTTCAATAACATATTCTAATCAACTATTAAAATCTTATTAGAAGGAAAGATAAGTTTTTAGCAAGTATAATATTATAATAGCAATAAAAATGATCATTCTATAAGAAATATCTTTGTTAGTTTTTTATGATATTGTCTATAATTATTTTTTATAGTGCATTGTAAACAATGATAAACTCTTACGTGAATCAGATTGGTGTCATTTAACAAATATTGTTTCAGCTTATGAAACACATTGTCTTAAAACTTATATTCAAAAGTGTTCAGATATGTACAATAATGAAACAACATCATCGATGCATATACATGCACCTTCAAAATATTGTACAGCAATACCAATGACATTAACTGCTTCACTCTGTTCATTTCTTCAATCATTACCAGCTTTTCATTCTTTATCACAGATAAATCGAACATTTTTATGTAAAAATAATCTTCGTTCATTACTATTTCCAAATATGTTTGAACTTCGACAATCGTGTTTTTCTGAACCATGGCAGGTAAAAAAAAACAACGAAAAGTATATGTTTAAAGTTAAAAAATAATAATTACTTTTTTCTAGATGTCGCTTGAGAGAGCTACTTGGGAATTAATATGTGGTCCTCAATTATTTGCAGAATTTAGTCGTACAACTAAAGTAGCTGAGAGATTATTAATAACTGATCCTGTAGTAATACGTCTTTGGCTAGTTGTACTCTTTTTTTCATCATCACTTTTTTGCTTATATGATAATTATCTTGTTTTAAAAATTCCAAAGAAAAAAACTGCTATTATTGAAATTCAAAATATTTATGCGACTCTTCTATGGAAATATTTATTACATCGTCATGGAAATTTTAGTGCAGTTCAAATTTATTCGAATTTAATTCATACTTATTTACAAATGCAACGTGTTGGATTTGAAATTGGTATACAAGTACGAACACGTAATGAATTATTGATTACATATGAGACACTTAATCAAATATTAGCTCTTGATATCCGTGATAATTAGAAATTAATAATAAAAGAAAAGTGAACTGTATATGAAAGAGAAAAAGTATTGTCATAAGAATTTATTATTATGTCTGATTTATTTCTTTTTTTTCTTTTTTTGGTAAAATAATGTTTAAATATTATTTTGATTTATTTCATAGTTTCCAAAAGAAAAGCTAATGAATTAACTGTTAAAAAAAGAAAAGAAGTCAAATTAAAAGGATAGTATTATAAAACAAGAATAAAAAAAAAGAAATCTCTTCGAGATAGATCTCGTTCAAGACATAAGTCAATATAAACTTAAATTGTTTTTCTCATAATTTTTATATGTTTATACAAAACTAATTTGCAAAATTGAATTTAAATGACAAGTACAAATAATTTATTTGAATTTAATATGATTTTCAAAATAATTATGAAAACTGTTTTTCATTTTTATTCAAAAATATGTACATCTTGTAAAATGATATTAAAGAAAATTAAATAATTTAATTTACATTCTTAAATCAACTTGTTTGTATTCTAATAAATCTATGAATATAGTCAAAATTTTAATAACAATAATAATTATACTTTCGAACGATATCGCTAGTTTACGGTAGTGCAAAACGAATAACTAATAATGATAAACAATACGATAATAATTAATAAATATTTACAATATTTGAAAAAATAATATTATGCATTATTGTTGTTGTCTTTGTATCAATATAATTTAAACTTAATTGGACAACATGATATATCGTAATAATAAGAAGATTCGAGTCTTGGTTTTCTTTTATGCAATAAGAACATGGAAGAAAGAACAGAAAACACAAAACAACACGAGTAAACGAGGACAAAAGGGTTCGCGTTATATACTCAGTTTGAGATATATTCCAACAGTATGGAATATATGAATGATTGATGATTTATAATGATATTGAGGAGAATCTTTTATACAATGTTTAAAGGTGAAAAATACGTTCGTTTAATTTTTCATTAAACTATTAGTTTGGTAACGAATACTAAAAAAAAAACATTTACTAATATTACTAAAAATACATGACATAAACAAAAATGCGCATACCTTTGCTTTTTTTTTTTGTTATTACCGTTTAGTTTTTTGTTTTTTATCAACAACAACAAACAAAAAAAAAAAAAGGTATGCTACCGTTATTGATCTAGTCTATGAAAATAATATGTTTAAATTCTAAATGGATTAGAAATCGAATGGATTTAATTTCTATACTAATCTTATCTTGTTTGATAATATTTCGAGTATATAGCAATAGTTTTATTTTTCTTATTTTAGACGTTTATTAATTTCTATTTACAATCAAAACAAAACTAATAACCCGGTGAAAAAAATTTTTTTTTTCCAACATTATCAATCAAATTAGTCACGCGCATTATTAATGCACTTGTCCATGGTCTTATTAACGATATATCTAGAGTAAGTTTGAAATGAAAAATTTAATGTTGAATTATTTTAGAAAACAAAATAATAATAAAACTTTCAATCAAATTTGGGTACATATTTTGCTTTTGTAAATTTTTTTCCCACGAATTTCCATTGAAGCAATGATATAGTATGCTTTGAGTACATTTTGCAAGCATGGCTTTATGATATTTTTTACTCTTCTTATCAGGATATGTTTGTCGTAAAAATTGAAAGATTTACTATTGAATAATGCTCGAAAAATCTTACAAAATAGGAAGATTTCTTTAAACAACATAAATAAGTTTAGATTTTGATGAAATCATTCAAATAGTTTTATAATTTACTCATTATTATCACTATTATTTAAATTTGTGGAATCTGTATCCCGAAATGGACAAGGTGTTTGTAAAATCTAAATGTAAGTTTTTTATTTTGAATTAAATACATTATTAAAACACGTCTTACTTCTTTTCGTCGAGCATTTCGACGGAAAAAAGCTTAAATAAATATTAAAATAAGATTTTATTTACGATGTCGGTAANATACACCTATATTTTCATCAAATCATTCAAATAGTTTTATAATTTCCTCTCTATTTTATTTATTTTTTATTCCAATATTAGAAGTTTAAAGAAAAATGTCGTCTCCAACTCCAACAACACCAAGCGTTTATCATCCTAAACATCGATCATGGTGGCCTAAACATGAATGTGTAATATGTGGTTCAAAAGCTATTGGTATTAATTTTGGTGCGCCTACATGTGCTCCATGTAAAGGTATTCAATATTTCATAAAATATATCAAATGGCGATTATGCGAAATTCGAGAAAGAAAATCTCTTTTGGTATGATTAGATAGAGCTCGTTGAGTTTCATCTAACAAATGTTATGTTAAGCATATTCAGATAATGACTTTCTAGGTAAATTTATGAAAACTAGGTTTAAAAAAAAATCAGAAAAGCCTATAAAAATTAACACATGCCAATAATTTCAAGTCTCAGTAACGGAAGTTTTCTTTTTTTTGGCGATTTTACTTTGGAAATGAATTGCTATCATATCAGAAAATACGATTTTCTCAAAAATCATACATAGTTTTTTTTTTTGGAACCATATGATAAATAAAATCATAAAAAGATTTCGCTATTGAAACTTGATACTATTGATGTATTTGAATTTTTATAGGCTTTTATAATTTGTTTTTAACTAATTTTCACAAGTTTCGGTACAAAACCATTATCTGAAAACAGTAGTTTTTTTTTTATATGTAACTCGACAAGCTTAATCTAATCATGTGGAAAAAAAAATTTTTTTTTATTAATTTTGAATTACCGACATCGTAAATAAAATCTTATTTTAATATTTATTTAAGCTTTTTTCCGTCGAAATGCTCGACGAAAAGAAGTAAGACGTGTTTTAATAATGTATTTAATTCAAAATAAAAAACTTACATTTAGATTTTACAAACACCTTGTCCATTTCGGGATACAGATTCCACAAATTTAAATAATAGTGATAATAATGAAAAATCAAGTTATTGTTCACAAGTACGATATTGTTCATCATGTCGATTACGTCGTTGTTTTGATATGGGTATGAAAGAAGAATTAGTTCGAACCGATGAAGAAAATGAACGATATAGACAACTTGTGGAAACTAATAGACAACGTCGACAACAATTATTACAACAAGAACAAATAGAAAATTCAGTAGCAATTCTTCGGGTATGATTATTTAGTTTTTATTTTATTGAATAATTATCTTACTAATTGATTAGAAATTTTCCTAAGAGAAATAACTTCTTAAACTAAAAGTACATTGTTGTTTTATTTTTGTGTCATTTGAAACTAAAGATTGAAATTTTTAAAATCTGTCTTATGAAATATACAAATACAAAATTTCAGAAAGCAATTCGACCATCAGAAAAAAAAATTTTTTACCTAAAAACTAAAGATTAATACTATAAAAAATTTTCGAAAGAAATATCTACTAGACAAATTTCTCGAATGTACAGATAATTAATATAAATACAACATCTGATATTATCATGAAATGACTAATTTTAGCTTGAAAATAAAAAGTTCGACTATGATGAAAACAGAACAAGAATAATTATATATCAATGCTGTTCACAACTACAGTTAACGTTAGTTTGTTTGTTTTTTTTTTTATGTAGACTTGATAAGATTTCTTTTTCTTTCCGTCAGATTCCACTCAATTTATAACAGAACTACTTATATATATATAGTTCTCAAAGAGTGTTTACAAATTAGCTCTATATGCTAAATATCACAATTGAGTCAACCAGATTTTCGAGGTCAAGAATTTGCAGCGACTATATGTAAATAAATATTAACACCCATGTTTGATTCTAACTAATATAAAATCTAAGCTGCTGCCCATAGTCATGTACCAATGGAGTTATTCGAATTTGAAGTTATTTTCATAGTCTATGCCATGTGAATACATTTGAAAATATCATCGGCATTTATTTTTCTTTCGTCGTCATGACTAGATAGAAATCGGCGAGATACATAAGAAAAAAAAAAGTAATATCAAATATACTCAAAAGTAATTTGGCGAACAAACCCAAGGTAACATTTTTATTAAATATAAAGGTAATAGACACAAAATTCTAAATATTGTAGAATTGCTTTTAAATGTATATGATATTGTTTTTAATTTCCTTATGTAACTCGTTGAGCTCTATTGAACAATGGCGAAAAAAAAAAGAAATAAATGTGCCTAAAATATTAAAGCGTATCCATAGGGCATCGAGGGAAATTCATAGTTGGGTGCGGAGATTTCCTTGCTAGAACAGCTGCTTGCAGTGCAGATTTTAGAAGAATTATAAATAGAATAACCAGATAACAATGATACATTGTATTAATCTAGTATGAAAAAATAATTGTCATCATAAAGTAATTGGTTTAATTGTTCCAATATTATTAATCAAATGGATAATTCTAATGAATTGGCAAGTATTAATCAACGAAAAAAAAGATATATATACATATCAGAGATCGTCACAGGATAGGGCTGCCTTGATTCTACAAAAAAATTTGAAAGAGAATCTGATTAAAATTCAGTATTTTTATTGGAAAACCGATTAAAGTGGTAATATTTTTATTGAATTTTAACCTAAATATATGATGTTCAATCGGTTTTGCTTTTTCCAAGAAGTCTCCATATCAAAAGGCTTTCTTACTCAGCTCAAGAAGTTTATGTGAATGAAAAATAGTTTAACGACGGAATCCAATGAAAAGTTGTCTTTCAATCTGAAGATAATATCTTATTTAACTCTGTTGAAAAATAGTTGTCTTTAGTTTAACACCCACGATGAATAAACAACCACTTTATATTAGAAGTTCGCTCACAGGAAAATAACAAAGGCAGCGCCAAAATCCCTACCAACGAAAAAAAGGCTAAAATTCAGATAAAAATAGATTGTTTTTGGATTAAAAATCAACCGTAGTACGGCTTGTTCAAGCGTAACGTTGTGACATTTTGGCAAACTTTTTTTTGAAATATCTCGAGAACAATGATAGCTAGAAAGTTCATTCAAACGCCATTCGACGTAGCTCGATGAGTTCTATCTATACTATAAATTTGATGTTTTTTGGTTGAACTCTATAATGTACAGAAATGGTTTATAGTCACGTAACACTGTGACATAAAAGGACTCTGAGTTTGCAACGCTCTGACACTCTTTTTTGTCCATCAATTTTGGGTCACTTAACGTGCTCAAATCTATTTGATTTGTACAGCAATTGGTCTATTCTCTACATATAACCTCTGTTCAAAAAATCAAGTAGCTACGGCGAACCGGAAGCTCGTTATTAGTATGGGAAGTTGAAAACTCTACAACAATGTAAAATTTGTCTTCGGGAGTGAACGTTAAACATAAATATGCTATTTTGTAGAGAATTAAATTCTGTATCGAATGGTATGATAATCAGACGTTTTCAAAAAAATGTCTTCCCTGAGAAATTAAAAATACGATTTTTCAAAAGTTTAAAACACCGTTTTGGTTGCCAAAATGCGATTTTTTTCAAGAAAGAATATTAAATTCGTAATCAGCGCAAAAACCTACATCTAATGATGTGTCGAGATCGGTCTATCTCCAAAAAAAAATTTTTCAAAAACTTCATCACCGAAGTAGCGCGTTGTTACGTGGACAAGCCGAGTAGCACTACTTTAATCAGATTTTCTCAGCTAATAGACAGATTTCATTCGACTTAAATCTTTTTTCATCGATTATTCCAAATAAAACAATTAGAAATGATTATTAGAAATCGATTTCAATTGATTAAAGTTAGTTAACCCAAAAAAATTATTAAAAAATATTACAATTAAATGAAATCTATCTTTTTTGACTGCAAAGTCTGATTAAAGGCAGGCTAAAATAGTGCCATTTCAATTAACTTTTACGCCAGACACAATCGATTTTGATCTGATCTTTAACCGTTTTTCTACATGGACAAATGAGTCTCAGAATACTTTTTTTTTTAAATGTTTGTTTGGTTCTATAGGTAAATGCGAGGAAAAACCTAGGCAATGAATAGAAGGACAGTTTTGGAAGAATTACATGAACTTCCGTAATAGAAAGTGATTATTTTTTATTTCATGGAAATGGGACAAGAAATTTATTTATTGTCATTTTAGTTGAAGCGTTGAGCTAGCAATTATTATCGTATTTTGAAACATGATATGTCAAAGATCGATCTAGTATTACATGTACTATTTGTCGTAGTAAGGAGTTCAGAAAAAAAATGAATTTTTCAAGTTTCACTTTTTAAACAGAAGAACAACATTAATGGTGTTTAATTACATAGTAACTTTTATTGTGACACTTTCGAAATAACATAAAATATGGATGCGAGTTTCCACAGCAATCAGATAATTTTTATGAAGATTTTAGATCCTATACTAGACTTAATCAGTTTAGACGCCCTACCTTGCTCTGCCTTGAGGGCAGAGCAAAACAAATTGCCCTGTGACGGTCTCTAATAGATATCCACTCGACACGCTAATCGAATCACTTCGCAAAAAACAGTAATGTCAGTCACTCTATTAAAAGTTTCTAAAAATACACTTCGATTAATATGCAACTAATCGAAAAAGCGTGACTAAAATTCTTTGAACATGTGAATACTCTGAAAAACATGATTGTCATGGACGATTACATACAAAATTAAACTACGCATTTATTAAAACAGTTGGCGAACATGAAAATCATGGTGATAATTAACGATGCGCAAGGACTCGCAAATATTTAGAAAGATTAAGGCAAGAATTAGAACAAAATCAAGCAAATCCGCATAATATTTTAACATAAGCAAACGTCGGCGTGCCCGATGAGGAGTGTGTACGATTACCAAGTAATGACAATTTAAAAAGAAATGTTCGTTGCTGGCGCCAAGAAAATACTACTCAACTAACAAACATTGATTTTTCTATTATTTCCCCAAAGTACCATCAAACAACTTGCAACACCATCTTTTTTTCGGAAACTTACTTTATATTTTGCAAACAAGTGTCCTATACCTGGCATAGACTATAAATGGCTTGAAACTCTAATATATCGATCCGTACATGCCAGAGTCTATCGAATCTGATAATGTTAGATCTAACGAACTGTAATCGTACGAAAAAGTGTGTAAAGTGCGCTAAACAGAAAAGTATCTCGTGTCTTCGAGGTGATTCTCCAATTTCGGTAAGAAAATTCCATTGAAATCATCAAATTACGGTTCGAACGGATTCAGATCCGATAATTTTGAACCCGACTGGTTCTAGCACTCGATTTGAGCTGTACTTGGACAATCTCAATGAAATTTTCTAATTGACCTCGAAGATACGAGATACTTTTTTCCCGCCTTTTGTATTTCATAACTAATGTATCCTACATATTTCGCAGACGGCTAGAGAGCCCATTGGCTCCAAAGCTCATATTTTAAATTAGTTACTTTCGGCAATAATAACATTCTTTGAATCTAAGCTGTGACCAATTAAGTTAACATATTATTGAAATTGCTTTTTTTTTCTTTTAAATTTTTATTTAGCCAATTGTAAAAGCAAGTGATTTATTGCATGAAACAGATTGGACTCATTTATCAAATATAGTTTTTGCTTATGAAACTCATTGTCTTAAAAATTATATTCAACGACGTAAAAATTTATTTAATACTAAAATGCAAATACCTAATGATCCAAATGTAAAAATAAATTATCATTCATCCACAACTGTTAATAATTTAACATCATTTACATCATTTCTATCATCAATTCCAACTATTCAAACTCTTGCAAAATCTGATCGAATGTTTCTATGTAAACATAATATTCGTCCATTAATTTTACTTAATTTACATGAACTTGAACAATTATGTTATTCCGAACCTTGGCAGGTAAAATAAATATTTATTTGTTTGTTTGTTTTATGTTTCGTTTTTTTTTTTGAATTTCAATATAAAAACAAAAATATGTTTTTTTTTTTTTCTTTAGTTAACTTATGATAATCTTTCAGCAGAATATGTTTGTGGAAGTAATTTATTTCCTGAATTTGTTAATACGAAACGTCGAGCTGAACAATTATTAATAACTGATCCAGTAGTAACACGTCTTTGGCTTCTTGTACTATTTTTTTCAACACCACTTCATTGTTATTATCAATCAACTTTACCAGAAATAGATGTTAATCGAAGACGAACTATTATGAAAGTTCAAGATATATATATAACATTATTATGGAAATATTTATCACATCGTCATGGTGATACGGGAGCAATTCGTATATTTTTAAATCTCAATGCTGTTTATTTACGAATGCAACGAATAAGTCAAGCAGTAAATAAAGAAATTCGAACACGAAATGATTTATCAGCATTAAATGAAGCATTCAATCGAGCAGTGATTATTGACAGTGACAATAAATAATAGAACTAGTTTTTTTTTTTATTTTACCGGGTGGTATTTATATTTAAGAATGTATTATTGTTTATGACAAGTATCTTTTTTCGTTTTATTTTGCTTTGAGTGAAAATCCTTTAAAATTGTCTTTCGATATTTTAAATTTGTTTATAATTGCAATTAAATTAAAACCAATGTGTATTATATATATATATATATATATTAGAATGAAATAGTAGAAAGATTATTGTTGGATCGTTATTTCTGTAATTAACAATTGAACAAAATGGATTCACTTTGGATTTTATGCATTTTTGACTTAACAATAATTTCATTGGAATTGTTTGTTTTTTCTTGTAGAAGATTCAATTTTTTTTAATATAAAATCACAATTTGACTTTAAAGTAATCAATATATTATAGAGATTTTTCTACGGAATAGTATATTTTGATAGAACTAATATTTCGATGTTGCAATGAACATGAATGCCAATTCT
The DNA here is from genome assembly GCA_905329745.1 of Rotaria sp. Silwood2. Taxonomy (NCBI): domain Eukaryota; kingdom Metazoa; phylum Rotifera; class Eurotatoria; order Philodinida; family Philodinidae; genus Rotaria; species Rotaria sp. Silwood2. The sequence continues at coordinate 61,096 of CAJNSZ010000401.1, read as the reverse complement.
ATAATACATACTGTTTAGTATTTCAGTATCTATACCAATACTTCACCTTCAGAAAAATTTTCAAAGAACTCCTATTTATGTAAGATATGATATTTTATCGAGAAAAATGTTTGTTTATTTTCTCTCTAATGTAAACATGATCGGAACTGACTCAAACTCTCTTTCAAGAGGACAATTTTTAGAAACAAAAAAAAAATCGATTTTGTTTTCTACTCTTCAAAAACATTCATCATAACGAAGTTTTCATTACAGAGAATCGCTCACTAGTAGAGGTTTTACTATATATTGTACTGCACTGTTTGTTTTTGAATAACATTTGATAGGAATATCATAGAGACTTGCAATTTTCGCCAATTATTGAATTATGTCATAATTTGTTTTAGACAGCAATTGACCAATCAAGTGAGTTCTTGGTGAAGGTTTTTTAAAACAGTATTCTAAAGCAAATTTTCCTTTCGATCTATATAAGATCGACGTTCCTAACTTGCTCCACTCGAAAGTTATGAGGAAAACCTCTAACGTGAGCCAATAGACAATATTTACTTTTAGGTTCGAAATGATTTATCTGAACATTTTTTAACTGTCGGCTCCTTCATTACATGAAGGCTGATAGTGAAATTTCAGAAATATTGATATTACAGAGTGAGATCAGTACAAGATTGAAAAAGCAAATGTCATCATTCGACTAAGCATGATGAATTACTCCTGCCTAGTTGCTTTTCCTATTAATCACAGGTTAGTTCGCTGGAATCGAGCGTTTCAGAAAGTCTATATAAATCTCTAAAGAAATAACCTACGAATATTGGTTCTGTATAGATCGAAAGAAAAATGAGCTTAGGGATATTATTTTCAAAAATTTTCACCAAGAACTTACCTGATTGATTAATTGCTGACTAATCAAAAATCGCAAGTCTCTATGATATTCCTATCAAAAGTTATTCAAAAAACAGTAGCACATATTATACTTTGAAATGAATAGTAGATGTTATGTCAAGTCAACTTTGTCTTACAAATTGGTACGTATTTCAGTTTCTATGATGGATATTGTCGTAATGTCAATTAGAATAAAAAATTACACATAAATTTCCTTTAACATAGAAAATGTATGGTTTTTCTAGATTAACAAGTCATAACAACAGTGACATATGTTATGGATTGTGTTAGATAAATATTGAGAAAAGAAAGATAGAGAAAACAAACGATACTAGATAATAAATTATATACATATCTATGAATGTTTACGAATAGGAATCTTACCAAATTTTATTATTGTTATGAATAATATTTTGTAAGATAGAAGAAAATGATTTTTAACTACTAATTATAATCGAAATGAAACCTTAAACAATGGAAATTATTAAAGTTTTATGATCTTACTTCAATTTTTTTTTGTTCAGTATTCTAATTTAAATTATATTATACAATCAGAATAACTAGTTTCAAGAAAAAAAAATGGAAAATATTTCACAATAAAATGTTCGAGTATGGATAACGATTCTGTTTAGAATATAATATGGCTTATTATGAGTAATCAAATAACAAATAACGTCTAATTTAGTATGCTGAGCATTTGTTACTAAAAAAAGAGAACGTTCCAATGGCTTTTTGCTTGAGATTATTCCCATTCGATCGGTCATGATGAGTGAAAAAAAAAAGTATGTTTCAGCTTCGTTTCCCGGTCTTCACTTGTTCAGTTATGAGATGTCCTACTCGATTTTTGCCCAATGAGCATTGAATTACTGAACACATGCATGATCGAAATTCGAGCTGAAATTTTGTCCACAGATAGGCCTTTTAATCACTAGAAACACCGCAAAGTTTGAGCCAGAACACACGTATTCTTGTCAAGATATTTAGTTGCATTTTGAAAAAACGTCTGTTTTATGCTCTGTTACAAAACAAGGACGTTTCTATCTCGATATGAATATGTTTGACTTAGCTCAAACTTTGGTATGTTTCTAGTGACTATACCATCTAACTATCGACAAAATTTCAGCTCAAAATTCGATTATGCAAGTACACAGCAAGACTCCATAACTCAACAAGCGAAGACTGAAAAACAGTTGGGAACGTTCTTTCGTAAATTGTTAACGAATTTTGGTATTCTTACGGAAGTGTATTGATCTGTAAAATATTTCTGATTAAAACATACGACAATCAAGAAAGCAGGTCATGCATGTTGAAATATAATTGCTTCTCCAGTATCTATATAAATCAAACTTTATACTATTTATCATTCAGATATATAAGCGGATTGAATCTTAGTTCTTATTTTTTTCGATTAAATGCCTTGATTAGAGAAAAAATAATTCCTGGATCTATACCTAGAAAAAGAAGATGAAATTCTGATTTTCTCTAGTAGCATTTAATTGAACAATGATTTCCTGTAGAGAGTCATTATATCATTTTTAATAAATCAACTTTGAATGATTTGTAACATTTTTTTTTTCTTTAGATTTTTCCAGAAGAAAATCTAAACAAATGAACATGGTAAAAGTATTTTAAACTAAGACAATATGTCAATATATAAGCAGTACTATATCTCATAATTCTATTGATTACGTAAGCAATGGTGTTTTTTTTTTGACTGAGAGAATTATTCGATTTTCTGCGAAATAGAAAATCAAATATCGTGTTTTCAAATAAAATTTAAAACACTACACTCATTTTGTTAGTTTATTTCGATTGTTTTTGTAGGTCATTAGCCGTCATACGACCACGAAATGATCCATTTGAAAGATTTTGATGAAAAACAGAACTTAACATGTGAACATACAAATTCAATATTCAAACTTTGTAGTTGATATTAATGTTTATCTAATATGTGTTAAAACAAGTTTCTATTAGCTAATGAACAATATTATTTTTTTTTTCTTGTATTCATTTTCTTTAAAATCTACTAATACATCTGTATATTTAAATGCTTAAATAAACTATTCGATTTTTTTTTTTTCATTTGAAAAACATTCTACACATGAGTAATTTTGGAATCAATTGATTATTTTCTTCATGGAAATTGTCAATCTTTCAATAGATGTCAATATAAAATTTTCCTATTGAACTATGATATCTTAAAAATAGTTCTTAAATATATCAAAATAAGAGAATTTATTCAACAAATGATCTGACCTTCTTTTTTTTTTTCAAGGTTCACATGTTACTATTTTAAGAACATATATCGACTAGTATCCTGACGTAATATAAACACGAGAGAAAAAAGTAAACTGCGCGTTTGTTTCAATTTCAACACTACCGGAAGAACGAATAAAATTGAGTGTGTTGTTATTTCTTTTCCTATTAAACAATGATGAGTTACAAGAACACATACACATATACGTACTAAACAGAACAATACTTATCATTGTGGTTCTTGACTATCGAAGAACACTGAAAATTTTTCGTTCTGTATACCTTCTTTCTTTTTTTTTTTTTTGTTTTGTTTTTTTTCGGAAATGATATGAATATAACATCGAATATTCGTGATATAAATTTAACATCATTAATTCTTGATGGAATAAATGAAAATGATATTATTAATAGTACAATAACGACAATTACAACAAAAACAACAATAAAAACAACAACAAGTATATTTCTTCGTTTAATTAATGCAACAAGAATATATCCTTATTTACGTCAACCATTATCAACATCACCAACACCATTATTATTAAATAAATATTTTATATTAAAATCACAATTTCATATTATTATGCGTGTTGTTGAATTATTTATATTAAGTTTAACATTACCATTATATGCAATTGCTTTTATACTTTTTATTCAATTAACTGTATTACGTATAAATAGAAATACAGCTATATCTGGTGGTGGTTCACGTAGTCGTAGTCAACGACGTCGACAACGTATGCGTAGTCTTATATGGACATCAAATTATTTACTTGTTGATTTTCTTAATCTTTTAAATGAGCTTGCTTATGTTATTATACATACAACAGGTCAATTAGCACATAAATCTTTGGCTGGCCGTTTTTATTGTCAATTACAAGTTTATGTACCATTATATTTAACTGTACTTATGGCATATAGTTTAACAGCTATATCTATTTATCGTCGTCGTCATTTTGTAAATTTAAATAATCAACTAGCACAATCAAATAAGACAAATATTATGATGATTATTGCACTATGGATTATGCCAATAATAACATCGATTATTCCAACTTTTATATTAGCACATTTTAATATTTTAAAAATAACACAACATGAAACAACAAATCAATGTCAAATTTCGTATACATATGAATCAAATGTTGAAGCTGTTTATATATTTTATAGACTTGGTAAAAGAAAAACAAAAACGAAAATATATTTTAACAGAGTATATCAGAAAAATTCAAATGTAGAATATAATGAAACTATTCTTATTGTAAATAAGAAGAGTTGTAGATTTTCGACACATAATTAGATCTGTGACAGTTAGCCATTGAACAACTAATGACAACAGGGCTGGCCCGAGCCAGCAAACATTGGGAGGTTGTCGCGATTTTTTGGGGGATTGTTTCGGATATTTTTAATGCGAATAAAACTTTTTTCTAACACTACTCACGAAAAAAAATTCATTTTTGCCGGGTAAAAACGACAATTTTCGATTATTGGGGGGTTATCATAACCCCCAAAATCCCCTATCGGGCCAGCCCTGAATGACAAGTTCTTTTTAAAAGACCTGAACTATTCAAATAGATCAATCCTAGATATGTGACAGCTCTCATTTCTATGAACCTATTCTGTCTTGAAGACTGTATATATAGTGATCAATTCTGTTTTGACAACTGGAACATTTATGAAATAGAATAGCTACATTACCATTATTCGTAGACATAGTTCATATGAAAAGAACTGGTTCATAGAACTTTGAACTATCATAGATCTATGTATTTTTGTATGAACAAAATTCTTGATGAGATTAGTTGGTTGTACAAGTAATATTTCGTTTCTACAGGTGTAAATATATGAACAAAATTTGCTTTTATACATAAGAGAATTTCGAATGTTGAATATCTCAGGATAGAAGATACTAGAAAAGTTACATTTTATCCAATGAACTCATCTCATTAACAGCTTTGTTAAAAAATCCAGTAAAGTTTCGATTTTTCACGAACAAAGACCCATTAAACCAGAACATTCTAGACTTTTCTATTACTCATACAAATGAAAGTCCTCTTGGCCGAAAAATAATTTAGCATCTGAACAGATTCCCTGATCAATTCTAGAAACTGAACCTGTCAACCTATAATATAGATAAAGAATTGTTTATATATCATCATCAGTTAGTATGATATATATATATATATCGATTATGGATTTATTTAAAGCTGTATACCAACTCTAACAAAGTTTTCTAGATCTCAAAAATAAGATCGGAATTGTAAAAAACAAAGCAAAATCTTTTGCAAATCTTTATTCAAAAACATACTATTTTATTCTATCATAATGAAATCAACACTCATGTTTAATGTTGTTTATCTTTTTCAATTAACTATCTTATTATTTTTTTTTGTAAGGTAATGAAAAGTATATGATTGATTTCTTGCTCATATAAAATTTATCTGCAACTATTTCAGGAGTGTATTTTGTACATTAGAAAATAAAATTTTCATTGATGAAAACTTTCCATAATTTATTTTCTTTTTTAATGTTTATATCACTGTAAAAAATTTTCTACGATTTTCTTTTTTTTGTCAAAACAATATTAAACATTGTTTTTATTTTATATTTTTCTTTAGGTAATATATTTCTTTTACCCATATCAATATCATTAGCTTGTTATATAAGAATATATGTTGATTTAATACGCATGCAACGACGTTTTACTCGAGTATTTAAACGTCATGTACATATACGAAAAAATCTTATATCACAAATACTTTTTTTATTTCTTAATTTTGCTGTTTTTTGGTTACCTGCTGAAATAATAATGCTTTATACAAAAACTCATCCTCTTAAAGATGCTATACAAGTAACAAAATCTTTAAATATTCTACTTGATCCATTAATTATTGCTGGTTTTGATACACGTTATTCATCAGCTGGTCAACAATTATTATCACGATGGCCTTTTAATCAATTTCTTTGTCTTTTTAATATTATTCGTCGATATAATTCTTCAACATCAACATCAGCAACGATTAGAAATCGTTTAGCACATTTACAACAACCGATGAATCAGCAAATGGCAACAGTTGCTACTTGGAATATGGCTAATAATGATGATATTACTCTTGTAGAATCAGTATCAAATCATTCTCTACAAGTACAAAGAGCAAGACGATATCAACAACGATCATCATCGTCATTAAATCAACAGCAATCAACAAATAGACGACCAAGATCAAGGCAAAGACGCATGCAAATAGCTGAAAATCATGTTTAAATTTTCTATTTACTTATTGATGAATATAAAAATTTTGAAAAATAAATGTGCCAATTCATAGATAGCATCAAAATAAACTTAATCAAGGAAAATAAAAAAAAATGTTCTATTTAGTTTTTTGTTTATTATGTTGATTATCATCGAACTCCTATGCATTTTAAATATTATATACTTCACTGTTTTTTCTTTCGAAATAATTTTTGATAGGAATATCATAAAGACCTGCGGTTTTCATTATTTTGATAGGCAAGACTCGAGATCATCGATATATAACAAAATGTGATTGCTCGAAAGTTGGATAATTACGTGAGTTCTTGGTAGAAATTCTCGAAAACATTATTCTGAAGCTTTTCTCCATTCGATTTGAACTTGAAATATGACTAATCGAGAGAGAAAATTTTTCTCTTTCGAGAGCTACAAAACTTCTTCTGAGATCCCTAATGCCAATCGATTGATCTATGATTAATAGGAAAACTCATCGTGCTAAGTCTAATGATGATATTTGGTGTTAAGTTCGAACTAATCTGACTCTGTAATACTAATATTTGTACAATTACACAGTTAGTCTACATGTAACAGACGAATCAACATTTCAGAAATACTGAGATAACAGTATTAGAGTAGTTCAAACCTAAAAATAACTGTCATCATTGAACTCAGTATAATGAATTACACCTGCATAGCTACTTTTATTTCAGTGATCACAGATCTATTGGCTGAAATTAGGAGTCTCGAAGAAAATCGCTTCAAAATATCGTTTTAAATGGCTCATTCTTGATTGCGGATACTTTCAATTACTAATTAATGGAAACTGTCCGCAAAATAAAATGGGGGGGAGAGACCAAAATGTCCGCACATTGGAAAGTGTCCGCAAAGCGGAATCGGGGGAGAGAGGCAAAAATGACCGCATTATAGAATCAAGACAAATTTTATTAACTGAGAAAAAAAATATAGAAAAATTTCATTACTGAAAGACAATGAATATCTAATTTTGTTTAGGTTCATAATCAAGATCATCCTTGTCATATNTATACATTGATGAGATTGACAATATCGTTATTGAAAATTCTATAGTGTAGAGATAACTTTCATAGAGGAGCACTGTTTCCTTTTATAGAGAGGAGTTTTTCCATTTGAGAGGTTTATTTTGAGGAGTATCCACGGAAAAAGTTGTTTAGAAAAACCGCTTGAAACCGCGGTTTTGCTAGAGGAAACCGCGGTGTCGATGGAGTAACCGCGGTTGAGAGCGTTTTTTCGGAACCGCGGTTCTCGGAAACCGCGTTGCGCTTATTCTTTACCACGGTTCTGAATATCGCGGTATTAAACGGTCTTAAAATCTGCGGTATCGCAATTGAAAGCTGCGGTATTTAATACCACGGTATTCAACGGTTTCTTAAACCGCGGTGTAGTCATCAGCAACCGCGGTGGTGAATCCCGCGGTATTCAACGGTTTTTTAAACCACGGTGTAGTCATTACTAACCGCGATGGTAAATACCGCGGTATTCAACGAACTTGAAGCCTGCGATATGGTAATTGAAAACCGCGGTATTTAATACCACGATATTCAACGGTTTCTTAAACCGCGGTGAAGTCATTAGTAACCGCGGTGGTGAGTCCCGCGGTATTCAACGGTTTTTTAAACCGCGGTGTAGTCATCACTAACCGCGATGCTGTCGAATAACCGCGTTATTTGTTACCGAGGTTTTTCTGCTGGAAACCGCGGTGTATCTGGCGCTTATAACATCGTGATGGAATGTGTAAGGACTAAGAGGGCGTCGTGCCTTGCAATTTTCATGAAGTTTTCGAATAAGTTTTTTTATTCTATCTCTCACTGCAAAGTAACTTTGTGGTAATGGAACTTCTAAAAGTTCACTACAGTGTCCCTCGAAGGGTTCTTCACGTGAGTCTCGTCATACCTGAGTCAGGTGTGGCCATGGAAACCGCGGTATATCGCGGTTCAACAAACCGCGATTTTAAGCGGTTTCAGAAAACCGCGAAAGTCAAACCTTTTATTCGGTTTTTCAAAACCGCTATAAACCGGCATGTTTTCGGATCGCAGTAATTAACGGTCTTTCGAAACCGCGAAAGTCAGACCTTTTATGCGATTTTCAATACCGGTGAAAAGCGCGGTGCGAAATTACCGCGGTTTGAGGCGGTTTTGAAAAACCGGATAAAAGGTTTGACTTTCGCGGTTTCAAAAAACCGCTGATTACCGTGATTTGTGAAACCGCGGTTTTTCGCGGTTTTCGGTCAAAAATTTTTCCGTGGGTAGTGTGCAGTGAATATTGAGATTGAGAAATGAAATATATTTTCAATGTCATCAATGCATGTTTTTTTTATTGTGATCCCATAATTAAAAACATTGGATCTGTGTTATCGTTGGCATATATTATGTTGAAATTCATTAACTGTGTGACAATTCTAATTATTCTTCGTTCACTTTAGCTCTATCATGATCACTTTTGATTAATATTTTTTATTGATCCATTTTCCTAATTAAAGTCATATGCCTTAGAATAGTCAATCGTTTATCGTTATCGTATATCATCTTTCAGAATTTTTAATTTTTTTAATTTTATTGCAATTGGTCATTAAAAAAAAAAAGAATTAATTGAGAAGGATGCAACGAACAGAACGTGACAAAATGTTATGCGACGAAGTGAACGCTCACCCTTGATAGCTCTTAGTAATACTATATCATTATATAGCCTATAGGATTCTCTAGCAAACATCCAAGTATGATGGTACAAAAATAATTTGTCTCACGAGAAATAATTAAACAAATCATTTCCTCAACCTGAACTTGAGACCAAAGAAATATAATTCTGATAAAAAAGTTGAACCAAAAAAAAATAATCATTTTAAATGTAATACACATGTGTAATGTTAAGCACCCAGCTCAAATGCTGGGTAATGACTTTAATCGCCAATGGAGTTTTTAGGATTCGGAAGACTCTTTTAACAACGCCATTTGAAAAAAGTACAAATCGAGCCGTCGCTAAATTTTCGGTTAGCAGTCGAAAGGGAAGAATGCCGAAAAAAATATATTGATGTGGAAAATAGTCGAAAATTATTGTAGAAAATTGTGACTATAGAAAGGTGATGTATTGTGTACATTAATACTAAAATATGGTAGTAGAAATAAAACATAAGTCAAGAGATAAAAAATAGAAAAAAATGTCATTTTTCTCGTTTTTCAACTGTAAATGATAAATCATAAATACGTGGAATAGGTGTTCTTTCATTTATTGCTCATTTTTAAAATTTTTCACAAACTTCAATATTTTCTTTCTCTGGAGGTTGACCATACTCATCAAATATTTTAGTTAATTTACCATTGAAATCTGTAGAAATTTTCGAAGAACAACCATTAAACGTAAATTTCCAATATTTAGTAGTAGTTGTTGTTTTATTTGATTTGAAAATATATTCATTTGCTATTAGCAAAGATTTTCCTTTTTGTGAATTAACAAATGAAATAGCTGGTGATTTTGATTGAATTTCTTCTATTGAAGATGCGGCAGCTGTAGTCATAGCAGTAGGACTTTAGTTATGTAATTACTCTTTGTCGGGTTCATTCACTTTATCTAAATCAGGTATTAATCATCACTATTACTAGTGCTGAAAAATCTAGACTAGTATAAATTATAGGAAAAGAAAACATAAATTATTCGTGTTACGAGTCACCATTTACTGAAGACATCACTATTTCCTTTATTTCGAATTTTGAAATTTTTCCATGCTAAAATTTATTTTTCGACATTTTTCCTTTCGATCTTTCTATACTGCACACCGAATTTTCAACGATGTTTCCTTAAAAAGTTAAAAAAATCGATAAAGGCGTTTTTCGCCAGATTCTTGTTTTTGTATACCTTTAACTATTTAAACAAAGGCTGTAGAAAATGCGATGATTCCTTATCTTGTGCTTTTTAGAATAGCGTTGCTAAAAAATAATCTTCTACGATCTGAAAACTATTGTGTTCGGTTTTTTTAGAAACCTTACAGTAGTATAGAATGCATTAGATAGTAAGTTCTATTGATTAACAAGATCAATATTTGGCTTTCAGTTAAGTGCTTAACATTATACAAAAAAAAGGATTAAAAATATATTGTTATTCAGCTTTTTTACATCACAATAATCATGAATGAACTTCTTTTTTGAGACATTGCTTATATGAAGTGTTGCTTTCCTACTAAAAAGGATTAACTCTAATAGTTGTAAAATGCTTAATGGTACAACAAACTCAAATAACTTTTTTTTTTCGAAAAAGTGAAAGAACTGAAATAATAATATCCAGGAAAGTAGTTAGACATTCACATTTACTTAACATAATACTACTACAAAAATTCTTTTTTTCATTATAGACGAAGTCAACCACGTAATGGTTTAGATGCAATGGATGGTGATATTGTATTAATTTCAACTGAAAAACTTTCTAACGATCCAAATGCTTCAGGTCGTAGAAGTTCGAGTAATTCATCATCAATTAGTAATGATACAATGCAAACTTTGTCGGATGAATCATTTAATCGAGATAGAAGAAATACTTCAGCTGCTATAGCTACTGCAGGAGGAAATTTATTGTCGAGTTTTAAACGTATATTTGGTGCAGGAGGAACAAGTCCAACAAGTGATAGACTCTATCGAACATCAGCATTATATGTATCAAGTTCTATTCCAACACATGAACTTTATCATTGGGTAAGAAAACAAAATCAAAGATTTTTTTTGTTTTTGTTTTATTCATTTATGGATGATCTTATTAATTTTTTGGTCATACCATACTTGTAATCTGATAGAACAGGAAATTTCATTCGACTATAACTCGTTCTGAATTATAATAAAAATCTTGAATAGAACAAAATTTTGAAAAGATATTCTATTATCACTTAGATAACTTACACAATATTTACTTCATTATGGTAAACATGAAATTTATCGTGTTAATATTTTCTACTAAAGATCATTGCATGCATTCAGCTATTTATATCTGATTATGAACGATAAGTCAACTTGCACATTCTCGACAATTCTCAGAACAGATGAAAATAGTTGTTTCCTGTGAGAAACCACAATTTTTAATTGTACTTGTTTTCATGTACCAAAATATCTCATGGGTCATTAAACTTAGCAAGTCTATTGATTAAGCACGATTTTCTATTTTTATTTCCGCACTCGTTTAGAACAATGTTGAAAAAAAAGTAACAACATTTCAAAAAAAAAATAAAAGTTCAGACCTAGATAATCGTAAAAATTATTGAAATCTATCGATGATCGTATATAGACAGGAGTTTATCAAATACGAAAAAAAAAAATTAGAAATTAAAAAAAAATTTTTTCGTTGTTTTAGGATTGTACTGAACTAGAAGTATATACTCTTTTATTTCAACCATCAGGGTCACTCTTAGCTACAGGATGTAGTGATAAAATGGTTCATTTATGGGAACTTCCATCCCTAGGTCAACCATATAAATATTGTTCACTTTATGGTAGTCATGGAGCAATCAATGCACTTGATTTTGACAATGAAGGAGTAAATAAATTATAAATGTTTTTTTTTTTTTTTTTCATATTTTCTATTTTAATAAATAACAGGCTCGTCTATTGGCTGGTTGTTCAGGTGACAAAGCATATATTTGGTCATATAGTGATCATCGAACACTTAGAGATACATTTACTGGTCATAAAGGTCTTATATATACTTGTAAATTTATTTCGGGAACAAAATTAGTAACAGGTAGTGCTGATCGATTAATTAGAATATGGGATTTACAAAGTCGACAATGTAAAAATTTATTTCGAAAACAAAAAAAATTTGAATATTATTTTTTTATTTATTTGTTCTAAGGTACACGAACTTTATTTGCTGGATCAAAATGTCATGATTTAGTTGTCATAGATGCAGCTGGTACAATTATAAGTGGACATTTTGATAGAAAAATTCGTATATGGGATGCATTTACTGATAAATGTCGAACTGAACTACAATATGATTCATTAATTACATCATTATCTTACAATGCTGGTATGAAAAACAAAATGTTTTCTTTAAGAAAAAAATTTGATTAATTGTTTTGTTTTTCTTTCTTTTTTCACATAGAAAAACATCAATTATTAGCATGTTTTCGAGATGATACACTTAAATTAATTGATTTAAGACAACAGAATGTTCTATATTCATTTAGTCATGATGATTTTCAAGTGAGTACAGATACAAATAAAGCTACATTATCACCCGATGGTCATTATGCATGTGCTGGTTCTCAAGATGGATCTTTATTTATATGGAATACGACAAATGGAGTTTGTGAAAGAGTCTTAAATAAAAAACATTCGTATGAAATAACTAAATAAATAAATAGATAATTGATTTTATATTTTGTTTTATTTTTAGAACGATGGTTACGGCCGTAGCATGGCATCCTGAAGGAAAATATGTTGCATCTTCTGAAAAACATCGACGAGTAATTCTTTGGACTGATTAAATATTTCCATAATTGTTCTTATATAAAAAAAAAAATTAAAATATTGTTGTGATAGTAGGAAAAAAGATGACTGAAGTCATAACATGTATACTATATATATATATATACATATTAATAAGATAGTCTAGGGTTCGATTCGACCTATCCGTTGCTGTAAATTCTGTAATATAGGTCAATCATATATTTCGAAAGATTATCCTCTATCATTTTTATTTTTCTTCAAAATTATCAAAAATATTTGTGTTTAGAAATGTAAGTTGATGCATTAATCAGTGACAATGAGTGAAAGTTTTCGATGGTTTTATTTTTGAGAATGTTTTTAATTCCTTGAAAATTTGAATCGACAAAGAAAGAAAATATTAGCAGAGAATTTAATGATAAAAAAAATTAGACAAGATCATCCATGAAAACTAATTCTGAATGTCGAAAATTTTCAAAAATTTAGAATCTATTTTTGTCCGGACGTGAGCCATTGAAGTGCGATGGCGACTGAGTCGATTGGCTTATATTTTTATTTTTGTTAGTTCTGGAGAAAAATACGATTAATTTTCCAAAAGATAAGAGAAAATATATGATTGATCTGTATTATAGTATTGATAGAAATTAAAAGTCAAATCGCACTTTAGATATTAGCCTTTTATTTTGACGATTTCATACTAATCTTGATATGATTGATTTATTATAAAATAAAATTTTATTTTTATTGTAATTTATTTGAAAATGCATTTAAATAAAAATTCGTATTCTTTTCAGAAAAAAAAAAAACAAGATCTTTTTTCTGCTTATTTTTATTTTAGCATGAAAAGAAATTATTAAAGTTTCAAAGAAACTATAGACAAAACTTTAGTTTTTCTAATTGTTAACACGTATAGAACTTTATTATTAATTACAAGGTGTTAATATTACTCTCTTGAAAAAAAAAAATATATATATATTATTTTTATGTATTGAGATAAAAACTGATGATATAAATATCATGATCATTTATAGAAATTCTATTTTTGTAAAACATAATTACGTTCTATATTGAGAATGTTAGATTGCCTTTTGTTTTGCCTCATGAAATGGAAATAAAGATTAATATGCGTCTCTTTCATCATCTTTCCATATATATATATATTGCAAAAAATTATAATTATCACCTTACGTGACAAACACAAATTGTCAGTGAATATAATTCACAGACCAAATGACGTGCGTTTATTGCTTGTCATTTATAATATAAGCAGCTGCATTGTGTTTGACATTTTTATTCCATAGGGATTAATTTAATGTGTTGTGCTTTTACTTTTCATATTAATTTTTTTGTATTTCATATGCATTGTAGACACATTGGGTAATAACTAATGAAAATTTACTATTTCAAGTTTATTGAAATATGTTAATATGGTATTCATCTTTTCCTTTTTTTGTTTTTGTTTTTATATAGAGTAGAATGAATATTATTGATTGAAATATATAATAATTTGAATAATATAAACAAGTTGATATTATAAGTCTTTCTATTTATGAAACATCTTTCCATAAGACAACTTAATTAGAATAAAAATGCTGTCAAAAGTATAGAAAAACAATTTTGACATCTTCACAAATTGCTAATGTCATGTTTCATATATAACATCAACATCTATTATTATCTTGTCTTCATGAGATAAAAATATGAAACATAACAAAGTTGCTTTAATTTTTTAACATAGTATATTTTGAAAAGTTATTTTGCGTTTCATATTTTATTTGAGATAAAGCATTATACAGATTTATTTGAAGCTATGAGTTAGTAGAACTATTTATTCATAGGATCAGTATTGAATCTATATGTTAAATCAACGATATATTCTTCCTTTTAGTTGATAAGAATCTGTTTGAAAATAGTAGTCGTTTGTTGTCTATCATTATCATTTTCTAACGAGGGAAGTCCGCTAAATGATTAATTGCTTTTGAATCAGAACAATATGCATCATATAGGCTTTAATGACTTATTAATATCCGAAAAAAAAAGTTTGCGTTGTTACTTTATTGCTGCATTTTTATGGCAATTTTTTTTTCAATTACATTCATTGTTCTCGTCAGAAAAAAGTTAATTCTTAAACAGAATAGTTGATTTTGAAAATTTTAAGTCTTTTGACGTTGCTTGTATCCTAAAATAAAAGCATCGAATCTATCAGTGAACATAAATGATATGGAAGACACGCTTTCACCAAAGCCATATTTGATGATAGAAATAATGAAAAGGTTTGAAACTTTTACAATAGACTATTTTGTTCAAAGTCTACCGCTAAGGAAAATTTAAAGTTGAAACAAAAAAGAAATAGCATTTCCGTTATGCCTGACGGTCAACACGACATTATACTGATAAATACTATACAAGTGCAGTATTTCGGCAGTTATAAGCTTACAGTAGAAACTATTTTAAAGGTATTTATAACTCATAAGAATCGACATGATGTCCATTGTATTGATTCAAAAGAAATTAATCAGTTAGCAGACTTTCTTCGTAAATTCAATCGTTGGAATTATTTATCTTCTTACATTTCTATACTATAAGATTGTCTGATTAAGCAGTAAATTGTTATTGAGAAATTTTTTTTTTTTTCTATATGCAATTTCATTCTTTTTTTTTTTTTCGTATAAAATAAAAGTTGCAAAGCAGAACAAAAAAAGACACACAAATATGAGAAGACAAAATGCTATGAATTGCGTAAAAAGCACACACACACAAAAACAAATGAAAACACAAAAATAAAGTCATTCATTATATGTTTTTTTTATATTCATTAAATATAAACCGGTTCTGAGCATTCTATATGTTCACCGTCATCTATCATTAGAAAACTCGTCTTTTTTTTTATTTTGTAAATTTATTTGTCTAGATGTGTATCACAGTGTATCACACGGCTGCCTTAGCATTGCCGCTATTTCTTGTAGTTGTTGCTATATGTGATGGTGCCGGTATTTGTAAATGTTGGTCTCCATATAAATTTTCTAAATATTCTTGTCGTCGAATTTTTTCATTTAAACCTTTACAACGACAATAAATTATTTCACGAAATGGTGTACGAAATTCTCGATTAAATTTGGAATAAATTAATGGATTTAACATTGATGATGAATAACCAAACCATAATAAAACAGAATCAACCCAAATAGGTACATTTAATCGTTTTGGTGTACCAGTTAAACCTGTTATATGTTCATGTAAAGGTTTTATTATTGCAAATAACATAAATGGAAGCCAACAAACAATAAATGTTCCTAATATAACACCAAGTGTACGTATCGCTTTTTGATTTGGTAAATGAACATGACGAAATATTGAATAACGACGTGCAACAAATACTGATAAACGACCATTAATTGTTGTACTTATACGACGACCTAAACACCGTGTTGGAGATAAAAGAGTTGAAGATTTTGATCTTTGTGGTGGACTATTTTCTGAACGTTTTAATATTCGACCTCCACCTGTTGCTAATGTATTATCATCATTAGTATTTGCATTAGATACACTTAAAAATAATTGTGGATTTGAACAACTATTTCCATTTAATTGTTGATCTAATATTTCTGATGTATGTCCAACATTTGCTGTTGAACCATGATTTGTTAAAAATTGAGACATTTGAACACTAGATCGAGGATCCATTGCTGTTCGTGCTGTTCGATAGATATTAGCATAGATAATTAGTACAATTATAAGGGGAATGTAAAATGAAAGCATCGTTGCAAATATTTGATAGGCTAATGTTGGATTTACTTGACATATAGGCAGATTTTCGGATGGACCTTAAAATGAAATGATTTATTTTTAGAAGAATGTTTTCGTATAAGGTAGAGAAAAAAAAAGAATTTCATCGAATTATACTACTAAAATGTGATTTTATATACAAAGTTATTTCTTCATTTTCAGAATCTTAATAAAGTCATATTCGAAACTAAAAATGAATGTTCCTTAGAAAAGAATAAGAAAATCTTATATCTTCTGTTATATATCTTGCATAAGTATAAATACATGATACAAAAAAAAAAATACGATAGTTTATCGTCAGTCGAAATTAATAACAAAACTAAAAGTATTGTTCATGTCACTTTCCATATCAACACATAGAAAATTCAATTTATCAATTCGAATAGTACTGAAGTGATCGTATATTAGAGCCCGTTGGGTTGGGTTCGAACTCGGGTCTGAACAAATTTTCGATCTGACAAACTCTACCTCCCTATCGTCCAAACTCTTAATATATTCAAGGATAAATAGGACTTGTAAAAAGTTTTCTTGATTGATTTCATATCAATGAATGGATTGTTGATTAGAGCTCCTCCCCTATTAAAAAAAGATCAATCTTCATCAAAAAAATGGAAATTAAGATGAATGCATGAGTTCCATTCATTCGGGAACAATATGGTTTTTAAATAGAAACCCGGTGTTTTGGTAAAATTTTTGATAATTTCCGGCGTCTTCTGTTTGAAAAATATGCATTTTCTTTTTCAGAAAAAAAAAAAAAAAAAACAGGAAACCTTTTTCACTCTTTCTACATTTATGCTTTTTTAATCGTACAACTCAGAATTTATTGTAGACTTTTATTCTATATAATTTAATATTTTTTTTCTTTGAAAAAATATGTCAAGATGTAGAGCATGACAAAGTCTTTTTTTTTTGAATTAACAATTGTTACTATTATGTAAATGAGTACTAATATAATTAGTGCGCCATTTTGTAAAGCTTTTTAAGATATTAAACTTGTTCATCTTTTTCTTCTCTCCAAAAAAAGTAAGAATTTAAAAATAAAATAGGCTATGTCATGTCTTACATTCTGATATGTTCTTTCAAGGCAAAACAAAAATTAAGCATCTAGAATAAAGGTCTACAGAGGAATTTCGAATTGCCAAATGAACTATTTTTGATATTTGTTTGTTGAATATTATGGTATACGACTGAAAATTCTACCGTAGTCTCTCATTATTCGTTCATAAGTAAAAGAAAATGATCATTTTTCTCTATGCTTATTTATGATAACTATTCTTCTAGATAATTTGGTTTTTTTTTTATTCGTAGACTAAAAATAGTTCTTATTTTTAACTTATAAATAAAATTAATCGAAGATTAAGTTCGAGAACTTTTCATAGTTTTTATTTCCTATTATAGAAAATAAATTATTTGATACATACGTCCCCAGCCTAAAATGGGTGGTAATGAAACAAGTGCACTAAGTATCCAAACACCGGCTATCATTAGTGAAAGTAATTTAACTTTACGCATAGGAGCATATTTAAATGGATGATTAATAATACAATAACGATCAATTGATATAACGAGAAAATTTAATATTGATGAAGTACATAAAAGAACATCAGTTGATGTCCATATGTCACACATGATTGAACCTAATATCCATGTACCAGATATTTCAAGCACTAGAATAAATAAATAATAAATTTATTTTTGTAATTTATATAAATTATTAAAGAACTTACCCAAAGCCAATGGCATAATAAATAAGCCGACGAAAATGTCACTAACAGCTAGACTAACAATAAGTATATTGGATGCTGTTTGTAATTTTCGTACAAGAGAAACGGCAAGTATGACAACAAGATTTCCAACTATTGTTAAAATACACATCAATGAACAAATAATAATAATTATAATTAATTGTGCTGAATTTCGAACGTCGTTTTCAGTGTCTTCCGTAGCATTTGTGTTATTAATAACTTTATCATTTATTATTATTGTTGTTGATGGTGGTGGTGTTGTTGTTGTTGACAGTATTGTTGACGATAATAAAGACATTGTTGTATGTATTCGTCGTCGCGAACTATTAAATATTGTTGTTGTTCCATTTGTCGATATAATGGAAGATAAAGATGGAGTTCGTTGCTCTTGTTGATTGACAACTTGTTGTTGTACAGCAGCGACCGATGAAAGTAATGAAACAATTGATAAAAATGAAACAAATATTGATGTACGTCTTGAATAAACTGCCGGCTGAAATATCGACCATGACAGTCGACAGATTCGACGACTGCATAAAAACGCCAATATCGACTCTAAAAATAAAATGTTTTATTCGTATAACAATGATTTTATTTTTATAATAATTATAATTTATACATCAATGATTTCTTGATTTCCTTCATTAAAAAATAAAAAGAAATATGCCTAATGTATTCTTCACACCGGAGATTGGTTTTTACTTATAGTGCATTTGACTTTTACGCAGTATCATCGATTATAGATCAAAACAAACCAAAATCAAGCAAAATAGCTAAAAGAACGTATTTCATAATGTTTGCCCTTTTAGAATGCATTCCTAACGTCTTTTTTTTGTCTTCTTTACACATATAATTACAACATTAGATTGACAAATGGTAGTCATTGAAGGTTATATAAATGTTACATTTTTTTTAAGCAAGATTTTTTTCCAAAAAAAGATATTCTTTTATTAGATTTCGATGTTTACGTTTATATATTATCTTTGTTTTTCTTTCGATAAATATCTACTAGTAGTTTTTAATTACTTAAATAAATATTTTGTTTTATACAATGAATCAGTAAATGTCATTTACTATTGCTCAAATAAACCGCACAATTTATGACTATTATCGCAAATTATAAATAATTAAAATTAAAAATTGTAAATGTTTAAAAATAAAAAAAAAAAAACATCTTTTTCTATATGTTCTATACGTTTAAAAAATGTTGATTTCGGTAAACAAAGCTAAAGTAATAGTATACAATTTTGTTTCTTTTTTTTTATGTTCGATACCGATGGTGTTGCTTACCTAACGTACTTACTTTTTTATTGTGACGTTTTATTTATCTTATTCTCGAAGTATTTTGCCATATTAGAATGTTAAAGGTTGAAATTTAATATCTGATCTAACTTTAGATTATGTTATAAAATGTCTTATCAATCAAATGTTCACTGAGAAAAGGAAGTAATTCACGGTCGAGATGAACTAATCAACAGGCGAACACAAACAATTATAAACAAGCAATATGAGACTTAAACAACAATTGAGGTTTTTCTTTGTAATAGTACGAACTTTATATTTTAGTAAAAACAATACGAAAAACATTCAAAACTAACAAATATTGTTCTATTAAAGGAAGAGATTGATTAATATGATATAGAAACCAATTAGAATAAGCAATTGAATACTACTACATGATGTGCATATTGTTCAACTGATTAACATCTAAAAAAAAAACCTGACAATGAACGAGCAAAAATGTGGGTGAAAACGATTCATAGATGTTTTTTTGAGAAGCATCACTGTTTTTGATGACAACGAACGTCATGAAGAAGATATTCTAAATGGTGCGGTGAACGCATTCAGAACGTTAAGAACATGCTTCCGTACTTCTTCAGATCAATGACATCATGCCATCTATACTCTTTGATATACCCTATCAATTAGACCAATTAGTGTGTATAGGATGTCGTCAATCCCTAAGAGAACTCATGTTTCGATCCACTCGTTCAAAACAAAGTTTTCTTTGACTGTTCGTCTATATGTGTGAGCTGTTTTCTTTCACTCGTATTTATTTTCACTTTGATAGAAAATGAACCCGCCCTACATGTAGATAGTACTTATTTTATTAATTATTTATCGTTTCTTTTTCTTTTTTTTTCACGTAATATAATTAAAATAAAAGTGATTGTGTACTTATTATTTTTTTAAATGTACGCATATATACAACAACAAAAAATGAGAGCGAAAATGATTCAATAATTTGTTCTGTTTTTTTTTTGTTTTTTAGGTGAATAAAAAGCAAGACAATGACTTTATTTCTAATTCAATTTTTTAATAACAATACTTTTCTTATGTAAAAAGAAGCAATTATTATGTTTAAAAGCATTTAAATTAAAAAGATTTCTTCAAATTATAAGTATTTAATCAATATAAATGAGTCTAATTTCTTCATGTGCCTAATAGTTTTTTCATTGAAATACGTTTGAAAACTATATTTACTCTCTAACTCATAGTGACGTCAATAAAATATATCTTAAATTGAGCCAGAGACACGCACATTTTCATGTTACTAGAAAATCGATGTTAGCATTAGTTTTCGTTGACCTATTTATACATCGATTTATGTCAGAGAATAAATATAATAGATTGCCTTAGGCATTAGAAAATTTCTCTGAAGTTTAACGAAGCCATTTCATTTGTACATGCTAAAATAACATGTATCGCATCTATATGTTACTATTGATAGTGCCCGAAGTCGAACATATCATATTATAGATAATTCTATTGCCGATCTACTAAGTATTCATTTACTATTTTTATTTTCTTTGTATAATTACATATGATCGAGCCAATTGAGAATACCAAATTGAGATATTATCATATGTCTTGTTTTAAATAATTTTTCGATTAGTCATTGTTCATGATCATGTTAAGAGATCGAGAGAATGACCTACTTCAAAGCAGTTCGACCGGCATCGTACCGCTTCAAAATGGTTTGATCTCAAGATTTTTCTTTTTTCTCTTTCAAGTTTCAAGACTAGTTATTACGAATTCAAATTAAATGAGAAGGTAGTAATTATAAGCTTGCGCAAAAAAAACAAAACAGAAATGACAAAGACGCTCAAGGTTATATTCAAAATACGTTCTTAGATTGTGTTGTATTTATAACAAGGAATAACTCATAGTTTAGTTTTATTTTTCGTATATTATTTTGGAAAGTACGACACATGTAACAGATTTGATATTAGTATGCAATATTTACCATAGCTTTTCATCGTGCATGGTCGATAATAATGAAGATGAACACGGAAGGATCACGACGAAAAAAACAAGATGATTGATAAAGACTTATATAATCAGTTATAAATGAAGACTTTATCTAGAAATATAATAATAATCGTAGAAAATAACAACAAAACAGTTTTCATCCATTCGACCATCTTAGGTGTTGTTCTCATATATATTAGTAGATTTTGACGAACTTCTTTTTCTTTTTTCTTTTAAATATTATAAAAGAGAAAAATATGTTTTTTCAAGAGTGAAAAACGACCCTTCTCTATTATGACAATGTCTTTCCTGCTGTGTACATTATTACATTGAAATAATAGTTGTTTCTCTCTGTGATCTTTTGTTGTTTATTATTGTTGTTATAAAGGATTCGTCAATGTATATATGTTGACAAGCGAGATATTACGGATGACAATGATCCTTAGTAGTTTCGTGCGAGTGGCTTAAAAGAGAAGGCTAATCTTGAATGTTGTCTATCTATACTGTCATACTCGCTTTACATTTGGTTACAATTCACGTGTTTCGGCGCCCATCCAACAGCTATTATTTGTTACCATAAGAGAAGAAGTAATAGAAAAAAAGAAAGAAAAAAAGGAGAAGAAAAAAGAAGAAAACTCGTCGTTCTCGTCTTTCATATGTAATCGTGGATCGGCTGGTTGTTACAGCAATTAGGAGGAGGTCTCTTCTCTTTCTCTTTTTCTTTTTTTCGGCTTTCCTTCTCCCTTCAATTTCTCTTGCATCACCATTAGTTTATATATATAGTAGCGGCCAATTTGAATGCATGGCCAAATTCGGGTAAACGAGAAAGACTCGAACAGAGAAAAACACAGGCGCTCACGTCAACCAAACCAAACCATCACCAACAGAAAGATGATGAATACTTGTAGGGCAGACAAACAACAACGGTTGCTACATTAGAACAAGCAAAGCAGGAAGAAGAAGATAAGATTGATTTGTCGGGCAGGCAAGATACTCCTCATATGCACTTGGCAATGTGCGACCACTGTGTCTACAATGTCTTCTTCTCTTTTTTTCTTCTCTTTTATCAGCTACGGTAACAGTAGTATGTTTCTCATTCGCTAGTCAAATGACGTCCTTCATCTAACATGCCTGTACGCATGTATATATATATACATAGACATCAAATATATCTATCTCTAAACAGGACATGACAAAGCGTTGGTTGGCAAAAGATCATCACTAGATGTTGTGTTGATGTATTATTTCTGTTTCTCTTCAGCAGTCACAAACACACGAATAACATCAAGCAATCTATCTATGTCATTTTTCTTTCTTTATTTCGCGCTTTATTGGCAACACAACAAACTCACTAGGGACAAATGCGTATGTGAACAAATAACAAGCATTTTGAACATTCTACTATTCTTCTTCTTGCTTTTTTTTCTTCTTTCTATTTTACAAATATAATAAACATCAATCATTAGATTGCTCAAGGTATTCATAGATATATGTTCATCTTCTTCAAAAGATAACGAACATTACATCTAGCAATTACTATGAATAGTTGATGAAGCAGAATGATCATCATCATTAAAATACAATTTTCCGCTTGTTGACTCAAACACCAGACATAAACGAAATGATACTATCCTTAGAAAAAAATATATATTTATATATATTTGAGACGAACAAACATTATTTATTATTATTATTGTCAAACAGAAGAAAAAAAAAGAAGAAATATTGACATCCGATAATCTTGATCTTTATACAGCTGATTATTTTTTTCTTGTAAACATTTCATATTTTAGTGGTCATTAGGCAAATCTTTTAGTTGATGTCTAAATCTATTTTCAGATAAATACATTGTAAGCTATCATATGCTACTAAAAATAAAAATAATTACTATTCAGTTTCTTTTACGTAAGAAATATGACACTATTAAAAAAAAATGAACTTACTAAGAGAGAAACTTAATGTCTTTTGACTTGTTAAGAGTTTTTTTTTTCAAGGACACATCTTACTTTTTCACCTGATTTTATTATACTTTCAAGTATATTAAATAAATTAAGCTTTTTTGAAAAAGTAATCTATCTATAAACACTTCATCATCAATACATTATACATACGATATAACTTACGATAGTACTAGATGAATCACTAAATAAATGAAATAGTGAAGCCTGCAGTGCATTGAACTGCGTTAGATGCTATATAGACGAGTAAACGTTGATGATGATTTTTTAAAAGAGAGATGAGAACTCTCTTTCTCTTTTTGCAAGATGTCTGTCTAACATCAAGCTTCCGGCTCTTGCTCTTCTAGTTCCTTTCTATGCTAGTGCGCATCTAACAAGAGCAATATATTATTGAAAACTCATTTTGTTCTTGTCTCTTGTTGTGTGTGCAAAAAGCTCTGTCGGTCTTTCTCTTCCATTACAATGCTGAACAAGTGAAGACAACGATGACGTCCTAATTTGTTCAACTTCACCGACTTTCGCCTTTATTCGACTAACTGAATGAATGAATATGTGTGTGTCAGTGTATAGCAACAATCGATTGGCTTCTAACATATAGGGAAAAGTCCACAGTACGATTAGTTTACATTTCTATTGTTTTTCTCAAAGATAAAAATCGATGTCGACACTCAAGACATCACATAGAAAGTATCACGAAATATTCAATTGTCATTTCAAATGGATAGAAGAACTAGAACAATCATCATTGTTTTTGTCAGCCACCTGATATCATCATTGTCAAACTCATATTTGCGTGTGACACGTAACATATCATTGTTCATTATTCAAGACTACATTATTATTATTATTTTTTTTTTTTCTTCACATTATTCTGATTATCTTTACTAACAATAAGATTAGACAATAGTTGTAAAATTAACTAAAATAACTTACGACAGTCAATACCAATTGACGACACCAAACTCAACAGCAAGCTCGCCCGGTCAACATGCAAACAACAACATAAATATATACAGATTCTTTCTTGCTCTCTTTCTCTCTCTCTCTCCCTGTCTCTCTTGCTTTCCCTTATACGCGTTGACAACTTTCATTATACTTCTCTTTTTCTCTATTGCAAACGTGCGGCCTCCATAAAAGAAACATGTAGTAGTAGTAAGAGCCAATGTCTATTTTTTCCCTGGCTTCTCCTTCTTCTTCGTCATCTTCACATAGTTGCGCATTTGTCAGGCTCTTAGTCAAAGAACTCAGTCGGTGGTGTTGTATCGGAAGTGGTCGTCGTGGAGGCGAAAGAGTGGGGGTCGCCTCTCTTTTGAAAAGCATGCGCATACACACACATACATCACTAGCTACTGTCGAACTACTACGTTCGAGAAAAAAAAAATAAAGAATAAGAGAAACAAAAACTAGAAAAAAAAGAAGAAATATACATATACAAGCACATATGAAGCAGTACATGCAAAAATTTTATTGAATTTTACTTTCAATCATTTATGCATCATTACATAAAGCTTGATAATCTAGTCACGGTTATGTAGTTTTGACGATTATTTAATTGAGAAATGTTTAAAAAAAAAAATTCAATTGATTAAGACATTAGCGTATATGACTACTATTATAGAAATTCTCAATATTTCAATAATATGCATTTTGTAAAGTATTCGAAAATATTATATATCTATTTTGTATGAAGCATTGAATAGAAAAAAAAATGCTATATGATTAGATTTAGAGTTAATAGAGTTAAGAAAATGTTATCTCGGATAGATAACTTCAAAAGACTTCAAAGTATATATTTCTAATCACCTTTATAAGCCTATCTACTAGTTTTCTTATGAAAAAAGACGAAGAAGAAAAAAAAAGAGTAAGTGTCATATTCTATTAGAGTCATCCATTTGCAAACAACACAAATACCTATTTAGTTATTTTTAGATTTTATGTTATTTTTTTTCTGAAGAAAATTGACGTTTTTCTGATTAGAACGACAGAAGCCATTTTATGAAAAATACTGTTGTACATAGGAGTTACTATTTTTGTACTTCAACGTCAGAACAAAATAAATATCAGACTCAGGAATCAGTACAAAAAACTACTTAAGGCAATATATATATATATATTTCAGTAAAAATATTAAAAAAAACATCTTTTACGGAAATTCATCTCGAGGGAACTCGCAAGCGAAGCTTAACTGTCAAGATTAATCACAAATTCTTTTCGTTAAAAATATTCTTGTTTTCTAAAATATATAAATATAATCGGACGTTGGTATTTTCTTCTGTACTAATCTTAATGCTGATATTTATTTTGTTATGATGATGAAATACAAAAATAGTAACTGTTATGTATAACAGTCTTTTTCATAAAATAGCTTCTATCGTTGTAATCAGAAAAATGTCAATTTTCTTAAGCAAAAAAAAAACATAAAGTCTAAAAATAACTGAATAGGTACTTTGGTAGCTTGCGATCGAGTGATTCTAATTGAGTGTGACACATGCTTTTTCTTATTGCCATAAGAATACTAGACAAGCTTATAAAGGTGATTAGAAATACATGCTTTACAGCATGTTGCAGCTATCTATCCGAGATAATATTTTTTTAACTCTATTAGCGCTAAATCTAATCATGTATCTTTTTTTTTTTCTAGTCAATATTTCATGCTAAATTAAAATAGAATATTTTCGAACAGTTTAGAACATAGATATAATTGAAAGATCGAGAGCAAAGCTCAATGAAATTTTTACATTTCCTACATCTTACAAGCATAAATTGAGATCTAATAAAAAGCAAAAAACTAAAGGAAAAGATAGTATTTGTCATTATAAATTATTTATTTGCCTTTTCTCTGTTATTGAGCAATAGTAATAGCATAGAGAGAGCAACAATGACAGAAGAGCAAAATTGAAATAGTCTCGGAAAGAACACAAGGAAGAAAGAAAGTAATATTTATATTGGGGTGTTTCTTTTCATTCAAGAAACTTACCGCTTATAACAATTGAATCCATAGTTGAACGTACCAATGATGAGAATATATATATACGAAGAAATAATCAACACCATTAATGACGCATATGTGCGTAGGCAAGCCAGAGAAAAAGAATTCTGTTCGAGAAAAATTGATTCATTATGTTTGTCTCTACACCTGATCAGCTATCTCCAGGGAACTATTTATCTTCAATATTAAAATAGAAAAGCTTAAATTTCGTGCAATCTGTCTTGTCTCTATAAACATTGACAATACATGAACAACAAAATTGTTTGATCTGATTCAAGAAAAAAAAAAGCGGATCCAGTTGCACTCATACAAAACAAGACTACTTTATCATGCAAAAAGTGACAGATAGTTGTTCGTTCATTCGTTCCGATTCTATTCCTTATCGTCTTGATTCCATTAGGAAGACAGTGTGGGCTATGTCTTAATCTTATTTCGACTTATATTGCTAGAATACACAACAAAATAGATATAAGCAATGTATGTTATTTTGGTCGATGCTCTCTCTCTCTCTCTCGTCTTTTTTTTTCTTTTTTCCTCGAACTAAATGACGGGTGTCTGTCATCGTTCTCGTTCGAACATCATTTGACAAAAGAATTTTGTTGTGCGACAGTAGAAAACTTGTATTTGGGTAAACATAATTGCGTTTTCTTTGCCAACTCATGTCTACAATGATACACTACGGAAGGAAGACAATAACTAACTATTGCCTTGTTCGTGCATCTCATCTTCTCGTCCAAGAAAGAACAATAATAATACGAACGTCAAATAACAAAAAGAAGACAAATGAAAGGAAAGACTGGCATGCAGATTGCTTTGCATTGTTAATATTAATACAAGCCACTCAATCATTGTCGAGAATAGTTAGTTAATGATTTTCTTTTAACTACATGGATACAAACAATCATGTTTTACTGATTATGAGCGACCTCTAATATTGAATTGTTTAACTAAATTTGATGAATTAAAATTATATTTATAGTTGTTTGCTTTTTTCAATCAATATAAGTTCATTTTTTGTTTTGATTTTTATAAAGAATAGAAATAATAACAAGAAAGATTTTATGTTAGTTGCTAAGAAACAATGTTGAATAAAATCTAGCAGATGGTATTAAACAATGTAAATTTTCAAAAAAATCACTGAATAGAGAATATTCTTTTACTCTATTAGTATCCTAATCAATTTATTTGAACTCTAATCAAAAGTAGGTGAATGTCAAGATACTTCTCTCATATTTTTATCTACATTTACATAATATAAAATTCAATTTTCTCGAAGTAATCATTTTCAGTCTCGAGAATTTATTAAATGTTAATATCTTTTCCACGTTGATAATTCAACTACATCGGCTTATTCTTATCAAATTTTTTTTTGTCAATGAAATCGTTCTATGTTGAAAATAGAACAGAAACAGCCACTTGATGCATTTGCTAAAGTTCTTGATATTTATACAGTATAGATTCTTAATCGTTTCAGATCTGCTGCATTTCTGACTAACAATCGGAAGTCTAAGTTGATTACTGATCTAACTTGTTGATCATCTTCTGCCTCCGCTTTTTTTTTTTTTTTTTGTAAAATAATTGAATCTCAAAAATAAAACGTACCAAAAATATATATATATTCGTGCAAGGAATATTTATGCTGTCGAAAATAAACGATTATTCATATCACTATTCCCCAAGTAATAGTTAAATGCATATTAAAATTTCCTAATATTCAACATGTTACGTTTTTTTTTTTTTTGTCTTGTATCAAATTTGAAATCTTGATAACAATAAAAGAAAAAAGAATATTTCCTTTCTAATTTAAGATTAAAAAAAAAAACAATGAGTGGTACTGCTAATCGTATACAAGCCGAAGGTGTTATTAAAAATATTATTCGAGAAATTGTTCAAGAATGTGCATCTCGTGGCGAAGGTTTGTTTTTCATATATATTAATTTTTTTTGTATTTGCTATTTTTTTTTATTAAACATTTCTTAAATCTAGGTGTATCTGAAACATTAGTAGCATTCATTGTTAAAGCAGTTGTACTTGAACCACAAAATGATTTTCAAGTAGATCGTGTTTTAGCATCCGATGATGTTAAACGTCTTATTGATTTATGTGTTAGACGTTTACTTGATAATAAATCATCATCACTTGATACAATTAAAATGCAAGTTTATTTTGATATGAATTATACAACACGTGATGAATTTTTAACTGAACATCGACGTGTACTTGGTACAGAAAAAAAAGATTTATTTTGATTTTGTGGTTTTTATTTTATTTTATTTTCAAATATAGAAACTCGTCTTCAGCCAATTTTACGTGAAATAACCGATAATCGAGCATCATCGAAAGATGAACTTGAATCACTTTATCGAAAAATTGTTTCAAGTGTATTACTTCGATCTGGACTTGGTTCACCAACAGGTTAAAATTTTCTTCTTTTTTTTTTTTTTTTTTTGACGATAAGAATAAAAAACAAGATGAAATATTGATTTTAGATATATCTGTTGTACGTGAAGCAACAGCTGCCTTACAAAGTGTTTTTCCACAAACAGAATTAGGTAATTTTCTTAGTTTATCAAAACGAGATAAAGATCGACAATTAATTGAATTAACACAAATTGTTACTGGTATTCGTTTATTTAATAAAGAATGTGGAAAAGGTGGTGAAGGCATTGATAATTTACCTGGTAAAATAAATAAACAAAAATTTCAATAGAAAATTTCTGTTTTATTTTATTATTTAGCTATATTAAATGAAGCTATACCAGCAACATTAAAAGAAATTCAACAACAAACAGATGATGCTATTGATTCAAGTGAAAAATTTATTGCTGTATTAGATACAATGACAACATTATCACAAAAACAATTAAGTAAAGATGCAACTAAACATAAAGTTCAAGAATCCATGATTAATTCACGACAACTTGAACTTTATCTTAATATACTTTCAAATGATGTACGACAAAGTGCACATGAAGTTGAAGAATTATTATCACAA
Organism: Rotaria sp. Silwood2; assembly: GCA_905329745.1. Taxonomy (NCBI): domain Eukaryota; kingdom Metazoa; phylum Rotifera; class Eurotatoria; order Philodinida; family Philodinidae; genus Rotaria; species Rotaria sp. Silwood2. The sequence goes on along the minus strand of CAJNSZ010000401.1, from coordinate 31,531 downwards.
TTTAAAGCACGTTTAGACCAACTTAAAACAACAATACAAAATAAAACAGCGTTAGTTATATGAATTGATTTTCTAAAGAGTAACCAAAAATAGACTTTAGAAAAAAAAAAAGAGTCTACGATTTTATTATAATGATGTGACACAGTACTTAAGAACGACATTCTAATAATAGTAAAGAGTCCTCCAACAGATCGAGCTCGTAAACCCGACAAGTACTCTCTTATATAAGATAATTTCTACGACTCGTCGGTACTCTCAATTCATAGTGTATGTAATTAACATACATATTGAACCCATCAAAAGAAGTACCCTATATATTGTAGTTCACGCACCTATTCAGGAGCGTTCCAAGCCGAGAGAATGTCAAGTGAGCAAAGCTTCTTCGATTCAATAAAACTTTCGGTTTTTTTTTTCAGCGTTTTTGCAACAAAAAACATTTTTCTTTGTAGAAATTGATATCTAAAAATATTACCGGTATAGTAGTATACTGCTTCTATCCCTTATATGTTTAATGTATTTTTTGCAAATGTTTCTTTTTTTTTGAATTTGGCGCAAAACCGAATTTCTCACATACTCTCAAACCTGCATCCAGAATCTGATTAACTTTAGCAAAAATCTTCTAATTGACCTCTAGAATTATCATGCACCAAACCTGATGCCTCCGAGGCTAGTACCTAGTGTAACTATTCCGACTGAAACTCAGTGACGGTACTGAAATAGTCACATATGCTGTGTTGACTTCATTAGGTTTTCCACAACGCAAATATTCTTAGTTCATTAAGATAATTTATTCATTTTTTTTTCTGAATGAAAATAACTAGATAAAAATATTATAGGAAAATTTTAAATTTTCTTGAATTCTAAGTTCTTCTGTGACACAAACATCATAACAAGCACAAAATATATGGAATAAATGAATATATTTATTTTCGTCTTTATCTAACTTTCATCATGATTCGCAAGAAACTATTAAGAATGGTGTTGACCAAAAACCTCGGTCACATCAGCATTGTATCTAATGATGTGTTTGTTAACTTGACCCGATAAAGTACTCTTTAATAGCAGATACTTATGAGCTGTCTAATAATGATTTTAAAGAAGATTTCTATTTTCTTTCATGAATCCGTAGGCGTTAGACCGATTCTGATAATTATATATTCATTGTTTGAATATAAGAAGATTTATTTTGTATTTAGAGATTATTGGATTGAGCTAAATCTTTTTTTTTTTTCTTATAAAAATTTAATAATAGATAATTAATTGGTCAAAATAGATTCTATATTTTTCATATTTCAATTTAACTGTAATACAATACTCGAAACATTTTTTGCAAAACAAATAAATACAAATTTAAATTTTTGTTAAATTAAATATAAAAATTGTCTTTATTCTTTCCTTGAATATCATATGAGAGATTTATATATCTTAAAATTTTAATTGCTAAATCAAACACAATTTGAGATAACAACTTTTGAAACATTAAGAATTTTTTTGTTGTTGAATAAAATAATTTCTTTATCTAGAGTACCTACTGCTCAAGTTTATCCTCAATTTATGCATTTGGCTACAATATGGTTTGGTTTTCAAGATGAAATGGTTTTACTTAGTGTACTTTCAAATATTTGTAAATGATATTTAATCAAAATTTTCTTTAAATGTTTACTAAAAATTTCTTTTGTAGTATATAGTCTTGAACCGTATACACTTAATTCTAAAGAATTATTAGCTGATGAAGCTATAAGAAAATGTTTAATGAAAGTATCAATTGTAACCGATAAACAACGTTTACAAACTAATAATGGTGGTGTTGTTGTACAACCAGAAGAACGAAATGCTGAAGGAATTTGGTATTATCAGGATACAACAAAAAATTTTGATAAATTACCATTAATGTATAAAGGTAAAAGTTAACTATTGAATTTCTCGTCGGTTTAAAATTGACTCGCTTGCACAAAGTACTGTGTATTAACCTCAGTGTCATCAGGCATGGAATGACACGGAACAAGTCACCAACGGCTATTTGTACAGGTTGAATAGTTACCCAGAAGATACAAGATACTTTTTTCTGGTTTTTGTATTTGATAGCTAGCGCACTGTACACATTTTTCAGATGATTGGAGCCCATAGAATCCAAAATTTTTGGACTCGGATCCGATAGACTCGATGATCTACTGTCCAGAGCTACATCTAGTTATAGTTACTGCTAGACAGCATGCCGAACTGCAAGATAGCTGAAAAGCAGATGTGATGTTTCTTCTTGGAATTCGGATGAACGATGCACTCTAAGAATTGTAGACATGCTGTAGAGAATAGCGTAGTTATTTATCTAAAAATCATACTCAATTCTTTACTTATTCTTTTTTTTTCTAGGTTTTTGTGCCTATAATTTAGCCTTAAATGATTTCAAATTAATACATGGTGATACACGTATTGGTATTGTTCAAATAAATGATCGTTATTATTCATTTAGTGAACCAAAAGAAGCTGTATTATTTTGTCGAAAATCTTCAACATTTATTGAATCCATAGCAAATAATGCTAAATTAAATCCTGAACTTATTCAATTACTTGATTTACATACACAATTTTCCAATGTTGCATCATATGGTGATTTAGCACAAGTTTCATCTAAACCACAAATGAAAGCTGATTTTGGTACACAAACTGATACACATTTTTATGAAAAAAATATTGTTAAAAATTATGAATGGAATGAATGGGAATTAAGACGTAAAGCATTAAAATTAGCTAATTTACGAAGACGTTTAACAAAATCTGTACAAACTAATATAAGTAATTTTCGACGAGAAAATTCTACACAAGTTTATTTACCAAAAGATCAATTTATTCAAACAAAACGTGATAATTATTCGAATGTACCACAACCAAAAGTTTATTTAAGTGGTATTCGTGGACATCAACGACATGATGATGGACAATTTTTACCGGCAAATGTTAAAAAAATAGATTTGACAGTTGATATTGATGAATAAAATGAATCATGAACTGTTTTATTTTTCTTTTTCAAATAAATTAAATATCATGAAGACAAATACTATTTTGAATAGATAAATATTCTAAATCGAAATATTATTTTTTTAAGATTTCAACTTTTGTATACTTGATTTCTGTAAAAAAAGGTTATAGTAAGACATTTGATCGAGAGACTGATACACAGATTTGGATTCATTGACTCCGCAAACCTGTGACCGAACTTTGTGATTAATCGTGATTTTTTTCTCCATAATAATTTCTTGACAAAAGAATCAAATTCACGACTTACAGATTATGGTTCGATAGGTTTTATTATCGATGAAATTGCCAACAAACCGATGCTTATAATGTATACTGGTAATATTTCTATGACTCATCCTTTCGATATAAAAAAAAGTCTATTTGTAAATATCAAATCTACGTAATTAGAATGATGATATATTAATTTTTAAAGATGCTATTGTTTATAGCCAAGATCAATTTATCCATTAAAATGTTCCGCAGAATGCGTGGAATTATTTCACATATTAATTGTTATTTGCTCGAATGTAAAAACACTGGTTCGTGTACATTTTCCGATGCTAACCTATGCACAACTCTACCATTTGAATAAAGCATGGAAAATGATATATATTGTTCAGTAAAATAGTTCATTTTTTAAGGATCTCACTGGATAGTAGAGACCTACGGAGTCAACTTTTTTCATTCCGAAACCCGACTCCGACTGCGAGAAATTTCTTTCTTCCGACTCCGACTCCGATTCCGAAATCTTTCTTTTTACGACTCCGATTCCAACTCCGAAAAAGTCCGAAATTTTTTAACAATGTCATTTAAAAATAAAACGTTCTCAGCAGCCAAAGGATTCTTTAATGACTTAACATGCGCACGTTTTACACTAAAAATCTCAAGTTCCTCTTTAAAAAAAACCAGTTTATGGATGTTATCATCTTCAAAGTCGCTTTTTCCCCTAAAAAAAAAACCTTTTTGAATGTGTAAAACATCCACAGTTTTGCTCCTAAAAACGCGTTTCTGTTACTGATTTTACAGGCCTTGGATGTTCTTCGTCTAAACAAGGAAGACCTAATGATGAAGATAGTCGTAGTACTTTGAATGACATTAATATATCTTTTTTGACTAATGTTGTTATGTTTTCATCTCACTTGATCATTCGAGTGTTATNTTTATTATTTAAAGGATCTTGGGCAATATTTTGGCATAAATATTCGACCAATGATGATCCTCGTCATGATTATTGCAGTATCGATTGGTGTGGCTATTTGAAATCTGTTCGTGATAAAACGCCATATGATCATACGTCGCATGCTTTACCTCGTCCTGTACTTGATGCAATTAAACCAGTTTTTAACAATCTTTGTTCACGAGAAAGTCTTACACGTGTGATGGATGCTTCAACTCAAAATCCAAATGAAGGTTTTCATTTGCTTGTTTGGCTTATGTCACCAAAACACAAGGCATCATCTGGGACAACTTTCGAAATTGTATGTTGTCTTGCAATAATAATATTTAACGATGGATATTTTGCATTAGGTAGGATAACACAAATAATTTCACAAGCTATTTCAAATCATAATTGAAGTTTTTGATTTTTTTTTTACATAAATATTTGTTTTATATTTTCACAGGAGATATTTTCAATGTCATGTGTGGTTATTATATTGATCAAGCAATGGTACATTTTGATAACAATCGACTGCATACGGAATCAAAAGAAAACAACAGAAAAAGAAAAGAAGCTGGCCATGTTTTGATTCAAAATGACAATGAAGAAGAGGACAATGATGCAGTAATTGATGGTGCTGATCAAACAGATGATTATTATAATGATACAAATCCTGTGACCGAAGCAACACCTGAGAATAATGAAACAACAACTGATAGTGACGAACATGTTACTGATGATAATGATACAATATCAAGTAATGATGAGTCATTAGATGATGATTATGGTTATTATAATCACAAAGATAAAAGAACATGGATAGAAGAACAATAAGTAACTGTTAGTAAAGTTTTTTTTTTTTGTAAAATTTTTCATATTAAAGGTTTTTTAATAAAGCTCTCCTCATGTGTATCAATCAGTTTATTTCTTAGTTTTTGCTGTTAGAGATTTGATTTTTCTATAAAAATTATTAAAATATTTTAAAAATCTATCAAAATATTTACTTTTTAGAAAAAATCTTGAAATTCTCTTTTTTTCAGAAAAAAACGTATTTTTCCTGCAGGGAATTACAGAAACCATCAAGGTTTTCAGCCAGAAAGGGTTTTTGGATAGAAACCTATAGCATTTCTGAAAGAGCGGAAGACGAGCTATCTCCCCATGCATTTATCTCATTTTCGGAATTTTTGACGAAAACTGACTTTTTTTAGGGGGGCGGGGAGGGCTTAAACCAGTATAATTTGGTGCAGGTAAGAGATCGAAATCAAGTTCTTCGATTGTAAACTGAATATTGAATTTCCTAGTTTTCGTTTCGTCACCAAGATGGTTCAAATGCAATTTCAGGATATTATCCCATTCGTCAAGCAGTTTTTCGAATGGAGGATTGACATCATTAACATAAATTACACAATCGTAATCAAATTTTAATGAAATTAACGTCTTCTGGCCAACGCCACCTACTAATCGACAATGACTCAGTTTATAACGTGATGGTTGCTGTAACGTTAAAAACACCTTTTGCATTCTTGAATCACTTATTCTCAACATATCATCTTTAATTGCCAGTTTATGTGATTTAATTATGAGTAAGTATGCAATGTAATTGTTGAACGGCCATATTTGTTCGTAATGAAAAATCGAGATTTAAATACGTTGTATATTATTTTATATCGAAAACATTGAAGAATTCGATATGTAATAAATTATTAATGATGCTTTATACATGAATGTTGAAAGAAAAGCTATTGGGTTTTTTCCCAATCCATTCATATCCTTATTCTACTATACAGCACTATTTTGCACTTTTAAAAAGAGAGAATCTATCATTAGTATATTTTATCTTAACATTGATACGAGAACGAATAGTTTATGGGGTGTACATGTCACTACCGTAATATTCTCTTGAAAATTAGATGTACCTTGACAAGAATAATTACAAAGAAGTTGTGAGCAATACTCGATAGATATTCGATCATTTTCTTCAATAAATTTGACTTTTTGTTAGCGCAATAAATGTTTATCTGGAATTAGTGGCAATAACTATTCAATAAGCAGAAAGTTCGTTTAACTTCATGTTTTTTATTTCAAGTCTATCTAACTTATTTTCATTGTCTTCGTTTTTCTGACAATTTTTGACCGAAATAATTTTGCATTGTAAATGTAGATGAACAACAATAACAGTATTTCTACACGATGAAACTCAATGACCACTTCGACTATATATCAAAAAATTATAAAAAGTTTATCATTATGTTGATGGCTAGCTTAATCAGGTGAGTTTATTCTAATGCTTGTAAAAATAACATGATAGATAAATCAAATTATTGTTGAAACCGAAAGCATAAGACATGATCACCAGTACTTTAACTTCACTGAGAATTCTTTTTTAGACATTATACAGGAAAAATATAATTTGCTTACAAGATTTTCCTATTCGAACACTTATTTCTACACAGTTAGATACATTCTTTCTAATGTCTTATAATTTTAACACCGTCGAAGATACTACTAATTTTGAAATTTCTAGAATCATAGTTGAAATGTAACTACGAAGAACTTTCAACTGAAAATTAAAATTCTTTCTATTACAAGGGATAAGAAGAACATGAAAATTAAATTCCTCTAAATTTCAGAAAAATATTTCATACCGAAGATTTAACCATTAGCATAGTCATCAAAGCCTTCGATATTTGACAATCGATTTAAATGCTTTTATTCTATTCTGGAACAAAAATCAAAATTTTTGAACTTTTCTATAAGATTTTCACATGCTAACAAATCGATATGCAACAAGGAAAAAATGATCTGATGATAACAAAATGCAACAGACGTGTTTCAAGAATTTGTCATGCTTGTCTCTCTAATCTCATTATATTACTTTCATCGATTACCTTCTTCGAAATAATCAAAAAAATTCAATGATCAATGGAAATATTGTTCTATTTATTAATGTCGGCGCCAGAATATACGGGAGGTGATTGCTTTTTTTTTCTTGAATCACTTTCGATAGGAACAAGCTAGAAATCTGCGCTTTTCATCATTCGACAGAGAAGAGAGATCAACATTAAGATATATTCAATTTCATTTGTCTGATAAGTGACCGATTCACTGAATTCTAGATGGATATTTTGAATACGAGATTATGGCGGCATATTTCGATTGATTTTGACCTATAATATTATTATTCGATAGAGAAAACTGTTCTCTTTCGATCTATGTAAAGCTGACATCTCTAGCTCGTTTCATTCAAAGTATATAGGAATTTTCTAGAGACCCATGATTTTGGCAAGTTGACTTCTAATCACTCGAAAATAGCTCCAGAGAAGGATAACTGGACATGTTAAGTCGAACAGTGATGTTTATTTTCAGTTAAAAAGCGATCTAATGTTTCTAGAAGCAGATTTTTAAAGCATTAACTCCTCAGATTCATTACGAAAAAAAAATGAAATTTACAAAAATCTGTTGTAATGCTCTCAGATCGTTTTTACACCAGAAACAAGCATTAACACTCTGGTTAACATATCCAGTTACCCTTGTCTAGAGCTATTTTCGAATGATCAGAGGTCGACTTACCAAAATGGAAGGTTTCTAGAAACTCTCATACATTTTGAACGCAACATGTTAGAGATATTAACTTTGCGTAGATCAAAAGAGAATAGTTTTCTCTATTGAATAGTTGTATTATATGTCAAAAGAAATTGGAACATGCCTTCATAATCTCATTCTCAATATGTCTATCTAGTATTCACTGGATTAGTCAATTATTGAAAATATCTGAATGTGGACCTATATTTACTGTCGAATAATGAAATATGCAGGTATCTAGCTGCTTGTTCTTATCGAAAGTTATTTCAAAAACAACTACCGGTTTTATATGTTTTACGTCAATAATAGTAGTCAAAACGAAAACAAAAAAAATAAATCACAATTTATATAATTTCTATATTTAATTTTTTGGTATCCTGTGAAAACGTCAGTTATAAAAATATATCATGAATCGAAACAGTTTTTAATTTAATCATTCAAATAGCATTTGTCGTTATCAACGGTTTCCTATTTATTATTTCTTTTTTGATTTTATGCTAAATAACGTAGTCTGAAAACAACTTAAAAATTTTTTACAATATTTCATTGTTAACTAATCCAAAAAAAGTTTATATCAGTATTCGAAGACATACATATTGCATATTGATTAGTTAGTTTTTATAAAAGTAACTAAGACACCATTATGATCGGTTGCATTTTCAGTTGAAAAAATTTTACATTCCTCCATTTTCCATCCATTTTTTAGTTCTCCTCTTTTCCAAATATAATCAATTCGTGTCTTATATATACATGTAATAGTTTGATTATCAATAGCTTCTTTATTCATTTCTCGCCAACAATCATGATATCCATTTGTTTTCATTTCGTTTGTTACTAGATTGAATGGATTTTCCCATGAGTTTTGTTGACGCACACCATGTATGTTAACATTAAAATAATCATCGGAATAATCGTCAAATGTTAATGAATTAAAATCACCTACCATCAATTGAACACCCGAATTATGTACATGTTCTTCCAATTGTTTCATCTGTCTTAAACGTACTTGTTCACTAAGTTGATCTAAATGAGTAACATACAATGTAGCATCATTATCACTAAAGAATTCATGATCGATTTGTACTGCTAGCATTCCACGTGTATAGTGATTTTCAACTTTCTCTGTATTATAATTGACGTTACTCTTTAATGAAAATCGTGAAAGAATTGCATTACCAAATCCTTGTGCAGTATAACAAAACGCAGTATAAGGTAACTGAAGTAAATCGGAAAGTAATTGAAAATGATAATACTTGTCAGAGACATCATCTGATGGTCGATCACTATTAATTGCTTCTTGAATAGCAAGTAGATCGAATGACATTGGTTTTATGATTTGAGCAAGACGATGAACATTAGATTGTCCTTGTGAGTCAGTAAAGAAATGAACATTAAGAGTACCTAGACGAAATTGTGATATTTTTTCAGTAACATTCATAGTGCTTTTATTTATCTAAAATATATAGTCATTCTCGTTAACATATATATTTTTAGATAGTCAATTGATTCATCATATAAATAAAGAGAATATATAAATGAAGAAAATAAAATTTATCCCCCAATAATGATCTTTCTGTTGCAGTAGAAAAGAGAGCAATTTAAGAGAATTCTTTCTGCAATAGGTGACACGATCAAAATATACAGAAAATGGATAGATTATTTCCGTAGAACTGTGTTTTATGAAATTCCATTATGCTTTTCAAAACAAAAATATATATACTAAGTGTAAGTTTTAAGTCGAGGTTTTGCAAGTCCTCGCCCCCCTCCCCCTTCTTCAATGGCAATGCAGATGAGGATAGGAGAGTTCCTTAGCAACAAAAAAGGCTCTCAACGGCATTAACAATAAGACCTAGACTGTTCTAGAACATTTCAAAGCCTTCCTTGTAATTTGGGTATGATGTAAAAAGCTCGAAAAAAATCTCGGAAATAAATGTTGAAAAAAATAATACCAAAAAGAACAATATCGAACAAACAAAACATCGAAGGTGGATATGGGAGTAGATATGGATGTTAGTCTGAATAGTCTTATCGCACGCCTTTAAGAGTAAACAGACGAAAAATGACAGAAAAATTCTCAATTGGAAGGAATATTTAGATGAAACTAGATAAATAGTAATAGAATCGGAGGACATTTTTCTAAATTTTAGTCATTCAAAATCCTATTTTGTTCGAGATTTTCTTTTTTGAGATTTCTACAGTGATACAAGATTTCAATGGCTGCAATAAGTTTATAAATGCTCTAAATTGTACAGTTTTAGATTTAAGTGCAGATAAAAATTTATATTCAACATGGCAAGGATAATGAGTAGTTGTGTATTGATTTGCCACAATCATCATATGATCAACATAAAAAACGTGAACTGATCAAGTTATAACTTGGGGAAATAATCAATATCAGTGTTTGTGAGCTTATCAATATATATATAATAGTGTGTGTGTGTAGACCCGTTGTAGGTATAATGATATATGTACAATAGGTTTATTTACCAGTTAAATCAATGATTAGAATAAAAATAATGTTAAATTAAGAAAAACGAAATACAAAAATGAAAAACACCGGGCAAATAGCAACAAGACAAATACGACATTTCTATTCGAAATGCCGAAATAAATAAGATAGATCGTTTACCTGGCGATCAACTATGCTTAGGAAACAATTATAGTTTGCTAGAGATTTTTTTACATGATAAATTTTGTATTGATATAATGAGACTAAAAAACACATTCGAATTTCCCATTTTAGTTTTAAAAGGTCTGCGCTGACCAGTTTTCTCATATCGCAAATAAGTAAGATACCTGAGTCATGTGTTTGAAGATTCGTCATTGAATTCGATAAGAAAGCAACCATTGATATTTTTAGTTAATTTATTCTTTTTATTCATAACAAACTTTATCCTCTTTCTTTTAAATATTCAGTTTATTTCTACTAATGCTTAAGTCGAAGACGTTAGGAACATCAATAAGTCTAAAAGAAGATAATCTAATTTATGCAATCCGTAGAGATGGCGCCATTACACAACAAAAGTATTTGAATAAGAGTTCTTATTCGATTCAAAATAATTTATGCTAAAAGTTTCTAATCATTTATTATTAGAGATTTCTTTATTCTGAACAACTTACATACTTTTGATAGACACAAATCTTATACATGTCTTAAAATTAAATGTATTCACTAACATATATTTTCTACACATAATTATTCTTTAAAGATAATCTGAATTATCAAACATTGATATAATAATTTTGAAATATCTTGATGTAATAACATTAACAGTTGCAAATATAAATATGACTAGTGATTTAATGGTCATTATAAATGTTCAAAGAATTTTGTATAATTTTATTTTTTCTTGTCATTTAAATATCATAATATTTAGACTACAGAGGAAGGCTACTAAGCACAAGCACATAGAGCTAGGCAAGTATGGACTTTCTCGAGTACGAGTACGAATACGTAAAGATGAGTTTCCTAAGGTCTCATTTGAGAAAATTTAATGTATCAATTTTGAGATCGAGATATTGTAACAGTAATGAAATCAAAATGTTCTTTTACTATTTTTTGTTAACAAATTTCAAGCAATCAAACTGCACCAAAATCTTACTATATTTAAGAAAAGTCAATTGGAGCTGATATAGTCGACACTGGCAAGTATTTCAAACAAAAGTTTATATAGAGAAGGATAAAGATTTTTCTTGAAGTTTTCATTGCGTCACTTATAACAGAAAAAAAATTAAAAAATAAATTGATGCGGTTAGAGCCCGTCCGCCCCTTCTAGCGGTTATAATTGAATAAGACACTTCACTTCATCTCTTTGTACAAAAAAATAGATAGCTATTCAAACTTGGGTACTAGCTAGTGGCCTGTTGAAGCATTCATGGAATGGTAAACGGGAATTGTGAAAAGACGTTCTCGTAGGACATTAGTACTAGCAAATCTTGGTAGGGATGTTCGAAACACTCAGACCAGATCAATGTTAGACACAAAAGTCGATAAAATAAGACTGGTATGCTCGTTTTTAGATAGTAAATAAGTAAACAAAATATAGCTGAAAATGTTTTGGCTATAAAAATGGTAGGAAAAAAATTGAATTTTTCTCAAAGCTCATTTTTACACTTTTCGAGTATTTTCGAATTTGCTGTCTTATAAGCTGCGAAAAAGAATGTTTGGAGCGATATAATTCTATTGGAACACTTACAAATTATCATCGTAGAAAACGATTTAAAGATTAAATTTTTTTAATATTCTCCAATAAATAAAAACATTCTACGTCGAATAAATCTGCTCTTAACAAAGCCGAAATCACCTTTGAGTATTTTCGAAAGGTGCTTCAGGTATGTTTGATTATTCGATGAACTTCGGAAACAATGCTATATGCCTGACCAGAGCATTAAATTCTATTGATCAATGGAAGTTTCGAATGAAACAAAGATCAAAAGTCTTTGGCAATTACCGGATACCTCATTCATCGGAGGTTGAGTTGTCATAACATACTAAAATACAAAAATTAAAATGGTTTGAATTGAAATCTTATCCATTAGCTAATATTATAATTGAAATCAAATTTTTAGGGCTACATAATCAGCAATCACAGTGTAACTGCAGTATAACATTCATCTTAAAGTTAAACTGCTACTCCTATTTATAACAATTCCCTACAACATCGAAATAGTAACACTCGAATGATAGTAAATCGAAACAAAACAACTATTGAATTTTAACCGTTTCTTACGAAATGGTATGCTGTTCGGGCTGTGAGTATAGAGAAGATCCATACCTTGTACGGTTTTATTGACATGAGACAGTTAGAACTAGAGCTGCAAACAGGCCACTTTTTTTTTCGACCTGGTCTGCAGGCACATACAAACTAAAACGCTTCAATTAGTTTTCCTAGTACATGTATTCATCATTTTCCATAATATGTGTTACTATCCACGATTATTGTGATTCTTTATTTCTTCTTTTTTTTTATAACGATAATAGAAAAAAATAGCTTTTATAAAGTAGAAAGTGAAAAACAACCTGAATTAGCATCAAGAATATTTCACAGCAAACAATAATCACTATTACGAAATTTCTGAAATAGAAAATGATGAGAAAGCGCAAGGCGATGATGAATGATTCTTGTTGTGTACCTAACTTGGATAGACAAGGTAATTCTAAATATAAAAAAAAATGAAAGAATTAAATCAAATCATTGTTGCTTTGTATTTAATTCGTGTTATACTAGTCTGAGAAGAAGTCAAACTTCATTTATTAGTGTTTCTTTTTTTTTCTGTTCCATCTATTTTTCTCCCTCCTTTGATTCCCATTGAAGTAATTTCAAATGAACCAATTACTTTTAAAATTTTTCAAAATATAAACTTAACTCATAACAGCATCCGACTCTCGAAATAAACAGAAATAATTTCAAGTATATTTTGATCAGGTCAAACATTTTAGCCTGCCCTGGCCTGGCGAAAAGTTTCTTGGATGAGCGCAGGCCAGGCGGGCAGCTCTAGTTAGAACATTCATTCAATTCATTAATCATATTTTTCTATTCATTCAAAGAGATCATTTTTGACGAGAGAAATTTAGTGCATGTTTGTTACTGACCATCACAATATGATACTTAAATTTTAGTCTAGCTTCCATTTTTTCGTTATTGATTTCTTGCACCGACGAATGTAAGTTGCTTTGTTTTCTATAAAAACTCGAATATTTTTTTATAACTTACACATTCGACGAATAATGCACCCTTGAAATGTGATAGCGAAACTGAGTTGAAAAAACAACAGGGATCTGCAGCATTTTTATTGAATTAATACTTTGTACAGAAATCGTTGCTTTTTTCTACTTGTAAATATAAAAAAAACGATTCTCTAGATAAATCTTAGTTGTTCTTGTTCAATTTTTAATATTATCTCTAAAATAGACGAAGCTCACAGAAATCAGCGATATAAATGCATATTTTTTAGAAATGCCCAGTTTTACCTGAAGAAAAATTCCAATACATTAAGAGAAAAAAACAAGGATCAATAGAAAATGTATTTGGTTGAAATATATTGTATAAATATGTTCATTTATAGTTACAAATATCATATTATATATCTCTATATGAGAATCTAATGTACTGAAGTAAACTAACATGAGGACATAACTGTGGTTTTGTCCCACCATCATTGTTGAATTATTTAATTCCGTTGACACCTATATTTCAATTGCAATGATGAATACATGGATTGCTCAAATTCACATTAAAGGTGGTTGGCAAAAGTCATATTTACATTTTTTTTCTCGTGCAAAAGGGTTTCTCTATCCGTTAGTCTATATTAATTATTTTATCACATTTGTACCATTTTATTAAACATTTCTTAGTAACTTCTTTGCTAAAAATTCCGAAGTTTTTGAAAAATATATATCGTAGTCAATATGGCAAAGTCGAAGTATAAGTAATACACTGAGGTAATCCATTATCGTCTGATAAAAGGGTTGTGTATAAATCAATAGAAGAACCATTTGAGAAGTTGATATGAGAATAGTGTAAATGTGATATAATTTGTAATATGGATAAACGAATAGAAAAAGACTTTTATAGGGCAAAACATATTTTTATACTGATAAAATATATTCTATGGAAATCCTTCTTAAACGATTTGTTTGCTTTTTTAATAAGAAAAAAAAGACGTCTTACAACGTATTTAGATAAACACATGTAAAGTCTATTGAAGACATGCAAGTTGATACAAAAACATATTCTACCGCAAAATTTTGCAATTTTCTTTTGTGAGTTCGTTACAATCGAAAGGCATTCATATCAAATGATCTCGATGTCATTATGGAATGGTTGATAAATAAGAATTCGCAGTGAGTGTTAACGGAGTAAATATCCTTGAATGTCCCTTATTTTAAGTTAGAAAAATATCTTTTACAAAACGATGACAATTTTGTTCAAAATATTTAATACGAGACTAACAATCAAACGAAATACAGTTTGATACAAAACGATGCTTAGCGCTATTACACCACTTGTGACAAGGACGATCTTTATAAATTTTTCTATTCGGGATTGAACATAATAAATAATAACACCACTCACAATCCAAGATATTATATAGAGAGGCAAGTTTGTAAGTAACAGTGTATGGAAAATCAGGGAAATGTTTCGTAACATCATGGCAGCAGAAAACAAAGCAAAAGAATAAATAATGCTTGTCATGTATACATAATTTCCTAATGTGGCATGAGGATGCTGGAAAAAAATGTACATCAACCGATACCAAATATATCCTCGTCGTAGTGACCATTGAATAGACCAAAACGATTGTCGTGACTAAATCATATTACAACAATAGATGATGTGAAAAATAATTATTATCTAGATGGGAAACTTACTTGAGTTCCGATCCAGACCTGTATAATGATAGACGATTTTTTATCAATCAGGCAGTTCAATCGACATGTATAAGTACTTTTGTGCAAACGTCGCGAATCACACATCAATAGTTCTGGTTCGAAATACCAACGTTGTTCAATATTACCGAAAGTTGAATCAATCATAAATGATGCATCGGACAAATAGTTAAATCCATTAATCAAACGAATCATATCCATTTTCGAACTGATGAATGAAACGCGTAAATGTTCTACATTTGGAAAAAGTCGAAGCAATATTTCGATTATGTAGCTTGTGTTTTGAGTAGGGAGACTAGCGTCAAGTGTACGAATTTGTCTAATTCGATAATTTCGCATTTTTTCCACTAAATCTGCTTCTATCTCTTCCTTAATGGACAATTTATGAAGATGAAACATTCGAGAAAAGTATTTGGTTTTAATGATAGTATATCTTTCAATGACAATAGAGTTATCGATTGTATTTGACATAGGTCGATCTTCGTCTCTAGGGTTCTTAGCAGACTGGCAAGATCATACTTATATCTGAAAAGGGGAATAACTGAATCACTCAACGGCGTCATTGCGAAGTTGATTTTGGTAACTCTGTTATAGAACATTCTTGAATCGGACGTTGTCCAAGGAACTTGTTCTTGAACTTGGTTAACATAAATGTCCACAGGGGCAAAGTGAGGCACTGTAAACAGATAAAATTGATCATAAGCTACATACCAACGTTTCTCGACAATCCAAAACGACGTGCAAAAAGAGTCGAGAACATCCTTGGCTAATGTCTCCAGAATTCTAAATTTGAAGTTCAATATAGTAAGACTACTTGCCATAGTTAGCCAACGATTTCCATTAGCTAAATCATTGTGACCAGTAGCAGTCAATTCAAGATGTGTTAGATGAACTAGTTTCAGTAACAATTGTTCAAGTTCATTCATCGAAATTTGTGAATCTATGAAGTAGCAATACAAATAAAAGACTGATTTTTCACATAATATTTCAAATTTTAATTTCATTTATAGAATTATACTTACTGTCAATTTTCAGAGTAAGATATTTTAAATTTAAGTGAGGTGACAGTAATAAGTGTTCACTATGTGATGCCTGATCTTGTCACTTTTCCCATTTTCAAATGACGCAGACATGGAAGAGACATTGTTGGCAAAATTTTGAAATTGGAAAGACTTAATCGTTTCATTTGAGGCATTATGCGAATAACAACTTTCGATAAGGAACTATTCAATCTATCGATCCAATTAGAAGAATTATCAATCTGATTTGGGGAGTGCATTTTTATTGCCTTGAAATCGTATGTGAATGAATGCAGTCGTCGAAGACTATGTAAATTCGATAAAATTGAATCCAATGAATCCAATTCAATATCGATTAACATTAATAATTGAAGTTGAATGAATTGTTCGATTGAAAAATGTGATAAAAATAATGCATATTGACCTGGTGTATCATCAGCATCAGAAAGAATCAGTGTGATAACTTGTGAAGGTCGAATTTGACGACAAACAAGATCAAAGTGAGACTTAGAAATGTATTTGAAATTAATTTTATATAATGCATATGAGAGTAAAATACTATCAATATGATCACTAGTATTTGAAAATGATAATAATATTTCATGAGCCAGAAAATAGCTAAAAATCATGTGTAGAATTTCAACAGGTAGAAAATCGAAAAAAGAGACTGTACGCGTCATAATCACAAAGTCACACGACAAAAGCAAGAATGTTTGCTGAAAAGAAAAGAGCAAGCAGCGTCAAAAACAAAAAAATAATACTAAGAAATGATTCATTTTTGAATTATGTCCTACGTTAGCAGAGATAAAAATGCTATAACAGTATTGTAATGCATTCGTTTTGTAAGCAGCAGAAAAAAGAACATTTCATAACTTTTTTACTTGTCATGTTACAGGAGGTAACATGTTAGTATTGATGCTAACTAGTTTTAACGCATATTATGTAAAAAACAAAAATAAAACATATTTTCCGTCGATCGCCGAAATTCACTTATGAAGCAGTTTTGAAGATGTGAGCGTACGTGAAGGGTGAATAGAAGGAATACGCACACCCACAACTACATTCACACATAGATCCACACCCTGCATAAGTATTTATTAGTTAGTTTGACTCATTGGTTTCGAAACTTTTTAAACTAACATAAAATTTTGTTTGTACTCAAAAATATTGAAATAGATCGCATTATCGTAAAGAACAATTTTCACAATCGAAATGCAAAATTAATTTGTTCATCACGTAACAGACATTTAGGGAAAAAAAAGTCTATCTGAATCTTGAATATGCATGTGGCAACTGTTGAGAGAACATCGTTGAGATTTACTGGACGTTGTTCTTTTTTTGAAGTGGACAAGTCATACATACCATATAAACATGCAGACATATATCATTGCAAACAGTGAGAGAAACCAATAGCACAACTCGGCAATAGAGAAAAATGCAGAGAAAATAGAAGAATGAAAATCACATCTACCACTAGAACAATAAGCATGATAGCAGATCAATATCAGCAGAGCGCGAAGAAAAGACGATGCATAAAATCCATAACCGTGTTGTATGATTGTGCTGTAATATGGACAACGGAAAAACAGTTGAGAGGATTTTGTAATACAACAATTGACAATATTTTCGAACAAATGATAATTGAAATATCATGATTAGCAAACATTGAAATTAATTTTTTTTTCTTAATCTCTTTACACTTTGTCAGAGTTTCTTCGTTAGAGCGTTGTTTCTTCTGAGAAATAAATTCTTTTTTTTTTTTTTATTATGCAATAACTGTGACACTAGGATCCTAACAGTACAATAATTTCTTTTATTCAGAAATTCATGTAAAGATAAAGATACCGTGGTGAAAATTTGATTGTTGTTCTATTTAATGGAAATATTGAAATGTTTCATCGCTAAGAATATAACCAAACTTTGTATATTGATAGCTAAAAATCGCCAATCATGGCCACCATCTCAACATTGCAGCTTGCTGATCCACGTTATCACTTAGGTTCGGATGTAGAGTGAGATCGGATGATGTCTGAGCCGTATAAACACCATCATTCAACAGGGGCACTCGAGTTTTTATTTCTAAAAATTTAATACAATCACGAACGTAATGCTGACAATTATTTGTCCATAATGAATAGATTGTACCGATTGTATTATGGTTTTGTCGAAATTCATCAATTTCAGTCAGTGTTTTCCGCGTATATCCGACCGGACAATAAGCAATTATTCGATTATTGAAGAATTGATATTGACCGAAACGCAGTTCAATCTTTCCATTTTTATCACCATTATCCGTTTGAAGATCAGTGTAGTACAATTTACCATCTGTTGTCTTGAATAAACAGATATGGTGACCTAAATTTGGATTTACTGTCCAATATGTGTCGTGTCCTATTGTTTTTATTAAGATGTAAACTTCCATCATATCGTCAGTAACTTCTGCAACACTTGTATTACTACCCATTTAACTTCGTTTCAATATTTAGAAATGAAAAGAAATCTGCTCGATATTGTGTGATCATAAGCAGTAGAGGAAGTGTTACGGGCTTTCCCTTCACATATGCCATCATCTTTTCTTTCTGTTGTTTGTTCTTTCCTTTCTTTTTCACATTCTTTTTTTTTGTTTGTACTGATTTTACCTCGATATCTTTTTTCTTTCATTTAGTCGTCTACCACTGTACACATAAATATGGATGTGTGCGTACATTTTTTTCAGTTAGTTAGTGCTGTATTTAAAATAAAGAAGTAGGGTAAACCATCTAGACCCTAATAGGAAGAAAAATGAGTCATTTTTATGACAAGAGCATGATAAAGATTTGTGTAAATATTTGAAAAATGACTAATATACAAGTTGAATCATGAAAAAATTTGGATATTTCCACTTCATTTTAAGTAACTTTAGTTACATAAAAGGGTTGTCTAGAGTAGTTTTCATAAAAAATTTCAAAATATTTGGGCTACCTATGTATCTTAGAAATATGAAACTTTCATAAATTACATGTTGTATATATTGTCTATCAAAAACGCCCGATACCTTGAAAGGTCCATATTTTAGAGAGACTTCTCCCAAAAAATTTAAAATTTGCTCTGCAAATTAGTCTAGATGACCTCTTTATGTGGCCAAAGTTTCAGGTCAAAATTCAACAATATGATCTTGTTGCATATATCAGATCCTGTAAGCGATAATTCACTAAAAAACAGTTCGATCTTTTCAGAAACAAGCCATGTTGATGAACGCTTTCTGTAATAAACATAGTTCGTCATGGTCTACAAGATGCACTAAGTCCCAACTCGTGAGCGCTTCTACAGTTGGGAATGTTTCCTCGTAAGAAAGACATCCTGGAGAGCTTTTGATGAACTAATTCTCTAATTGTAGTTCATTAATCAAGGTTCTGAGAGATGAGTTAAAAGAAAAAAGTGCTTTCTCATTAGACATAGTTATCAAATAACATCTGTTCAAAGATTTTCTTCTAATTCAAAAATAGTCATCGTCTATATTTACTGCATATTAGACCTTGAAATCAGGCCACTTTTTGATGGTTCGACTCAGAATAGCACTACTATAATGATATTTCTTTTACAAAAACAAAGATTTCTACGTGATAAAACTCAACGATCACTAGAGTAATTTGTCAGATCATTGTAAACAGTTAATTACTTATAATGTTGATCTCGAGTTGAATAAAGTTCGACAATTCTAAAGCTTGAGAAATAAGCTGAATTATTTATTGAACCGAAAGATTAAGATGCGTTCTTTGATATCCCAACTTCTGGAACACTGTCACTTATTCACAAGAACTTTGCACAAGTAAAATGTGTACTAAACAATTTCGAAAAGTCAGATCGATTACTATTTCTAGTTATACTGTTAGTTTTACAATACATTGAACACTGTTCCACTTCAGTGATGTTCATGCTGCTTAATGTAGTTGATAGTTCACTCGACTTTGTGTATGGTTAAGGAGTGCCATCAAACTGAATAGATAATTTGTTTTCATTTATTGCCTAAATGAAATGTTCAAAACGTTCGCATAATAAAGCTTCCTGGTTGTTAGTAGTTGCGAGATGTACAGGTCATGTAGAAAATTTTTGCAAAAAATCAGAAAAAAATTAGTTATTGTTTGTTAAAAATTGATTAAAATGCTGCTTTTTAACTCTCACTGTAATTCGATTTCTAAACTTTAAAAATGGATTTCAATTCATTTTAGTCTTTTTAATCGATCAATAAAGTCTTATCGATTAAAATCAAATGAAATCTATCTTTAAAGCTAACAAGTGAGGTTTTGATAGAAATCAAACAGTACCATATTAATTGATAGTTCTTTATTAAATAATCGATTCTAATATAATTTATTGAAATTTTTTCTTACATGAGTCAATATTAATTGATATCTTATCTCGACGCCTGATACGTCTAGCAAAGTGTAATCTAGTGTGATAGTTACGATTTGCTGAGGTGAAGAGTTCGAAAAAACAATCAAAAGTTTGAGCTTCTAATTTAAAACCAGAGAAAAACTCGTTTTATGATCATTGCCATGAAAATCGGTTAGAATCAAATTTTTTTCTTGCGTGGAAAATCTTTCTTGTGAAAAACAAATAAAGTTCCGGCCGGGCGGCCCGTTTCGAGATCTGTTGCACATTTACAACCAAAGACAAAGTAGACCGAATCAAACCAAATTTTACTGGTTTGAGTTCGGTTCAGTACATTTTCGATCTCTGAAAGACAGTACCGATGCGTAAAAAACAGCAGTGTAGATGGGAGAACGCGATTTGATTTCGAACTATTGGCAATCATATTGCAGGATTTGGTATTCATACTCGAAAAGTATGTAGATGCCCGATTCTGATCTTATGGTACTTTACGAAATGACTTCAAGTGCTTTTTCTTATCAGAACCTGCTTTTATTTCAGTCGAAAGCAGTATCTATAAAAAAAAAAGTAGATTTTTCTTGTCAATCGCGAAGATATCATTCTACTAAGACAATCAAAAGGCAGTACAAGCTTATCATTTTCTTTTTCTTGTACACTTTCGAATAGATAAAACTAAGCCAACAAGATTCAGAAACATTTGATTCCTTGTTTGTTTTTTGAATGACGATCAATATGGAACTTTACGATACCACTTATTTTCCGAATACACAAAATTTTATTGAATCCTTTTCATTTCGTTTTGAGCAAAAAGCAAAATCACAATACTTTACTTCTTTTTTTTTCAGAAGAAAACAAAGCATTGAATTGCAGTGTCTCTTTAATAATAAAGAATTCGAACTTTCAATCGCCTCTTTCTCCAATTGAAAATAAATACTCTAATTTTTTTCCTTGACAAAAAAGTTTATTCTTTTATTTTTTCTTCTTGCTTTCAAAGGAAAACAAATCATTGAACTACTCTTTATCTTTCTTGTTCTCATAAGGAAGCGTTCTCAACTGTTCAGTGGCCTTTCGATCAAGTATATGATCAAACGATAGACTTAAAATGATTTATAAGGTACACTAGAATAGCTTGTTTTTCCATGCCTTCTGAGTAGAGATAAATGATTATTATTGTTAGTAGTATTGATGTGCTAATATTTTTGCTATCTATACTGAACATTGTTCGATCTTGCTCAAATTTAAATCATTTATAGAGAATTTCATATTGATTTCGATATCAAAATTTGAACATAAATCCATTTTTTCTATGGAATAGATGAATTTGTTGTTCATAACAAATGACTAATAAAAAAAAAAACATGTACTCTTGTTCAAAGATGCAAATCTTAATTGATCTGATATTATTTAATCAAAAATTACCTTTATAGTTAATATGTATGTGGAAATATCAGCTATTTTACCCATACTTTAGTTCATACGAATCACAAGAATGAATTCGTGTACTTTTAAATATGGAACCTATGATACTGATATACTGAACTTGATTGTTGATATTATTGGTATGGTTTGATGTAGGTGGATATGAGAGTAAGGGTTTGGATTGAGATGTGAGTATTTCCTATATAACTGTTTGGTATCATATGAAAAACTCAGCTATAAAAACATTTCATGAATCGAAACAATTTTTTTATTTAATTTCTCAAATATTGTCTGTCGTTGTAAATACTTTTCTATACATCATTTCTTTTTTGATTTTATGCTAAATAACGTAGTCTGAAAACAACTTAAAAATCTTTTACAATATTTCATTGTTAACTAATCCAAAAAAAGTTTATATCAGTATTTGAAGACATACATATTGCATATTGATTAGTTAGTTTTTGTAAAAGTAACTAAGACACCATTATGATCGGTTGCATTTTCAGTTGAAAAAATTTTACATTCCTCCATTTTCCATCCATTTTTTAGTTCTCCTCTTTTCCAAATATAATCAATTTCGTCTAGGTACTCTTAATGTTCATTTCTTTACTGACTCACAAGGACAATCTAATGTTCATCGTCTTGCTCAAATCATAAAACCAATGTCATTCGATCTACTTGCTATTCAAGAAGCAATTAATAGTGATCGACCATCAGATGATGTCTCTGACAAGTATTATCATTTTCAATTACTTTCCGATTTANCTTGAATCTGGCAGTTCTGACGGGGAAGTTACTGATGATGACATGGATTCAAGTGCTTGGAATGAAATAGAACCAGAATCTGATGCAGAATTCCTCGAGGATTATGGACTCATTGAAGAAGTAACTTCTGCTTCGGAAGATAATACAATCAATCCTATTGGTTGCTATCGGTATTTCATCACAGACGAAATTAATGATCTCAGGGTTCGTGAAACTAATCTATACGCGCAGCAATACTTGCAAAATCATGAGATTAGTAGACGGTCAATATCTCATCAATGGAAACCAACCAATCACAAAGAGATGCTCAACTTCTTTCACATCCTTATCCAAATGGGGTTGATACAAATGCCAAAACTGAAGTACTACTGGAGCAGTAGTCAGCTGTATGGTTCAGATATCATTCGAAATGCCATGTCGAGAGAGAGGTTCGAATTACTCCTCAAATTCTGGCATTTTTCGAACAACGATAACAAAAATTCTAATCAAGATAGGCTGTTCAAGTTGAAACCACTCTTGGATTTATTGAGAGCCAGATTTTTCGTCAGTATATAAACCTGGCTTGGTTATGACTATCGACGAAACGATGATACCATAGCGAGGCAGGCTTTGTTTCAAACAATATATTCCAGGAAAAGCTCACAAGTACGGCGTAAAGATGTACAAGCTAGCGACTACCAATGGACACACCTGGAATTATATGATCTACACCGGTCAACAAGATCCCATGGCAGGTCTTGGGCATCCTCAAACAGTGGTGCTGAATTTATTGGATGCCCTTGAGGGGTGTTATTGAACCGTGGTAGCTGACAACTTCTTTACCAGTATTTCTCGTGCGAAACATTTGTTGGAATATGATACTTACCTTATTGGGACACTAAGAAGTAATCGCGCCGGATCGGGAAGCGAAGTTGTTGAGAAAAGACTTAGACGCGGCGAAGTTTACGGACTACACAACAAAGAAGGCGTGAAACTGATCAAGTGGAAAGACAAGAAGGATGTCTTGATGATTTCTACAAGGCCATCGCATTCAGCAACTGTGATGAATACTGGAAATATCAATAGCGAAAATGAACATATCATGAAGCCACAAGTAGTACTAGATTACAACGAAGGAAGAAAAGGTGCTGATTTATCTGATCAGCTGTCAACCTATTACACATGTCTCAGACGGTCGATAAAATGGTACCGAAAGGTAGCATTTGAATTGGTTTTTGGAACGGCAATAGTAAATAGCTATTTGATATACAAGGAACACTACGCTCCAAACAAAATAACCATTTTGCAGTTTCGTGAAAGTCTTGTTCGATCTTTACTACTTGGTATGTCGTTCGAGAAGCTGAAGCCGGGTGCGAGACAGAAACGAACTAGCGAAGCAAAACGTAAACTCGCCGATCACAAGCTAGTAGAAAAAGAAGGATATGGCCGCGATGTTCGAAGGCGTTATGTTGGTTGCTATGAAAAAATCCGGCAACAACAATCAAGAGAAGCAAGTAATGCAACAGCAAAGAAAATAAAAACTTTCTGTTCTGATTGTGATGCTTTTTTTTGTCTTGATTGCTTTAATGAAAAACATCGTTCTATGTAATAAATAACTTGAACAGTAGCAAGACCGACTAGATGACACACTACCTAATGTTTTCCACTGAACAACAAAGGAACAGAAACTGGTTTTCTATTAAGTTTCTTGTGAGAACCGAGCGGATCTCACCGGTGGGACTCGTCGGGGTGAATGTGTTAAATACAAGTAGCTTTATTTGAAAAACAGAAGAAAAAAGAAAGCATCAGCAAACCAGATGATGAGAAGATCCACTTGAAAGCTTTTCTAACTAAGATTCACGAGAGTTTAGAATAGAATGCAAGAAAATGGAATGCAAAGATAAAGAGAAAGAAAAAGCAGTTGTCGAGAACGGAATAAGATGCATAATTAATGAAAAAAGTTAGCAGCAACATTCATCATGATATTACTGCTACGAAAAGTTCAGAACGGTATTATAAATATGCAACTAAAGTATTGGCATAGAGAAGAGCAGTGTAAGTCTTTGGAAAATTGTTCATATAGTGGCAAAGTCGTGTTTCACTCCTTGGCACGTCAATCAAAAAACTTAGTTCCAACATTGACGGCAAATGCAATCGGTGAGAATGACGCCGACATCGTTGCTTCCACCATTTGCCACAATCATGTCTTGGCGACCGTCACCATTGACATCGGCTACGGTCACACAATATGGCGAATTGTCTACTGGATAGATAACTTGAGTGTCGAATACGCCACTACCTTTGTTACGAAGAACACCAACAGTGCTACTCCCAGTATTTGCCACAATAATGTCAGGAAGACTGTCACCATAAACATCGGCGACAGTCACAAAATTTGGCGAATTCCCAACTGCATAGATCACTTGAGCGCCAAATGAGCCACTACCCGTATTCAGAAGAACGCCGACATTGTTGCTGTATGTATTCGTCACAATTATGTCGGGAAAATTGTCCGCATTGACATCGGCAACAGTTAGTCCCGTTGGCCAAGAACCGACTAAATAGGTCACTTCACCGGAAAAGAAGCCACTTCCAGTGTTAATACGAACACCAACGGTGTTGGATGCGGCATTTGTGACGACAATGTCTGGATGACCATCACCATTGACATCGGCGATATCCACAGAATATACATATGAGTTGGCCGAATAGGTCGTTGGTCCACCGAATGTGCCACCACCAGTGTTCAGAAGAATATTAATGTTGTTCGAATACGTATTCGTGACAACAATGTCTGGGCGACTGTCGCCGTTGATATCGGCGACGGCCAGGCCACGTGGGTAATAACCGCCCCAATAGGTCACTTGGTTGCCAAATGTGCCACTACCTGTGTTCAGGAGCACACCAATGCTGCTTTGCTCCGAATTCGCTACAATTATATCGGGACGATTGTCACCATTGACATCAACGACGACCATATTATATGCCCAATAGCCGATCTGATAGGTAACTTGACTCCCAAATATGCCAGTACCTGTGTTCAGCATAATACCGACGTTTTGGCTCATGGTATTCAGTACAATAACATCGAGATAACCATCACCATTGATATCGGCAGTAGCCACAAAATGTGGGTTACTGCCGACTTGATAGGTCACTTGAGGGTCAAACCCGAGTTCACAGAGAGCTAATTGGCAACAAGATATATTGTTAGTAGCTATATTTCTCTGGAAAAGGGTCTCATGCTCCTAGGTACTTCTAATATGTTGTTTCGTCCTCGCTAAGACGAACTATACGTATGATGTTTCAGTTGACATGGTTCTATGTCGTCTTCTCAACCAATTGTTTTTCATTGAAAATTTAACTTAATATTTGGAATCTGATTGACTTTCAAATGTGCATGAATATTAGCTCTTTTCGTTGTTTTTAGCGAGTGAAGCACATTTTCAATGAAATGAAAACATTACAGTGAAATTTCAAGTGAAACTAAAATCTGCAGCTCAAACTGAAACAACCTTTTGGACATAGTATGAACATGAAAACTACAGGTATCGTTTTTGAAAATCAGAATATTTCGAAATGAATGTATTTCGCTCTATCTGTTCGTTCCAAATAATTTCTTCTTTCTTCAATCGTCTGAACACATATTGCTCTTTTCCTATTCGTTGCAAGCTCCTGGCAGTCACTTTTATGAGTCGGCGTATGTCTTAGTGTTTTCGTAGATAAAACCCATGTAAAAAATCTGTCAAACACAACCACATCCAATAACTGATTAGGTTTGATTTGTAAGATTCTGGTTTAAAATGACTTGAAGTCATTTTTTCCATTTTTGTGCTAAAAGGCCGAAGTAGATCTTGGGATCATCTGTGGCAAAAGCTAGAACTGCCTTTTTTTAAATTTTCTTTCGAAGGTCCGACACAAGACAGCGACACTAAATGATTAGTAATATGTGAAAGCTAGTGTATTCGTTAAAAGTAGAAACGGTTCCAATGTGAAGTAGGATCCTAATCAAAATTCGTCTAAGTCCAGCTCATTTAGGATTATAACTCATGTTTTAAGATCTCTGCAAGCATGATGAGAATAGAGACCAAGGAAGATTAGGAAGGAAAGCTGATAAATTGAATACACAAGGGAATTACTGAAGAATAATTACTGACCAATTGATTTTCAATGACTTTCACCGATTCTCGATAATTCGATGTCACCTTATTTTACTTTTAACACCTCCCACTTATTTTAAGTAACTGATGCCTTATTGATAACCATGAAATTTCAGCTGACAGCCCTCTCTACAGCTCTAGTTCTAAAACATCGGCTCGTGATTCACTCGATTTATTAAAACAATTTCTAGAACTATGGCTACACGAAAATAAATGAATTCTTAGCAATAAAAGACATGTCGATTATTTATTGAGATTCAAACTTCATTGCAACTATCGTCATCCTATCTGTTTTTCTTCTCATACATATACACAAGACACACGAATATGTCTGACGCTCCGAGGGTTCTTTGTCAGTTTCCTGATGAGGTTGTCACAGTATGCAAAAGTCAATTACTCTCAGAAACAAAGAAGCGTCTGACTGGTTGTGTCTAGGGGTGCAACAAACCCAAAGCCTTGGGATTTGGTACAAAAAGATTTGGGTTTGTTCTAGACTGGGATTTGGATTTGAATTTGGGTTTGTGTTTGGTCTTAAATTACTCAAATATGACGAGGCTTTGTAAAATAAAGTCCCAGAAGAGAGAAAAGAATCCTAAATCTTATAAATTAATATGAAATTGATTGGATTTGGTATAGATTTAGGTTTTGGGATTTGGATTTGAATCTTAGATTTGGATTTGAGATTTGGTGTATAGTAGGTTGGGATTTGGATAGGATTTGGGTTTGGGATTTGGATTTGGAGGTTGAGATTTGGTTTCAATTTAACAAGACTACAAAGTTGGAGTCATGTTAGATTGAAACCAAATCCCAAGTCCAAATCGAAATCTAAGACCCAAACTCAAATCCAAATCCCAAATTTCAAGCATATCACCAATTCTGAATCCCAAATCTTAGCCAAACAAAGCGATAGCAGCAATCCTGGGATTCAAATCTAGATGAAATCCACATCTAGGAACTAAATTCGAACCATACCCAAATCCAGAAACCAAATCCAAATCCAAGTCCAAATCTCAAAGATTTGGTGCCAACTCCCAAATTTATTCAAGATTTGTTGCACCCCTAGTTGTGTCGAAAAGAGTATTACAGCTCATGATGATGTCATCAATGTAGAGAATAGAAATTGGGGCTTCACAATAAACGAAATAGTTTGCACAATAATGCTCTGCCCCATTCTCGAACAATTCGAAGCATCACTTTAGACTGGTATCTTACCTTGACATTTTTTTCCGCGACAAATACCACTGGCACAGTCGGTGCCTGAATTGCAACTGCATCGATCCTGAATGCCATTTTGCTTTTTATTGCATTGATCCTTTCCATTTGATGGATTTCCATTGTTGCCTGAGTTCCCATTGTTTCCAGAATTCGCTCTAAAAGTTCGTGTTAAAAGGTTTCATAGATTTAAACAAAAGGGGATGCACGTACTGACCTTCTCAGACGGTGATTCATCGAAAATAACGCTGCGCGATGGTCTCTGTCAAACTAAAAGACAAGAAATGTTACGGTACACTGCATATATATGGAAAAAGATCACATACCATTTCAGCCAGATTATTATTGTCAAAATCGATACGTGACGAATAAAGTCCACTCAAGTAGAGGACAATAATACCAATGATGAGCCATGTTCGCCTATTAACAGACAGTTTGTTAAGAAATCCGTTTCAAATCACTTGTCGATTTCTATGACTCAAGATCGTACATACATAATTGCTGAAAACATGTAGTTACTAGTAACTGCTTAATAAGTGTAGTCAAATGTGAAGCAATGTTTGAAATGTAAAACCGAAAGTTGTAATCCCTGTAAATCTCAATTTTTCAATTGATATACATGCCTCGTAAAATAATAACTGTGTGGAGAATATCAGGTTACTTTTGAATTCATAATTATTTTGAGGCATTTTTACATGTTGTACTAGTAAAATTCTCTTTCGAGTTTCTGAAACAATAGCAATGACTAGCACCTAAAATCTGTTAGATTTTTACGAGTATTAGGGATGGCAAATGGAAATTCCAGTTGTCCTATCATACCGGCGAAAAAACCGCTCTAAAATGCTTTACATGCATGCTTTTTCAGAGCTGTAAAAATTCTAGATAGTTGTAGATAAATTTTCTGAATAGTTTTATGGCTGATTGCTAGTTAAAAAGACATTAACTTACATTCATCCAGTCCTAGCATCTCGAATGTGTTTAAACGCATAAAAGCTGATCTATGTGATCGTTTGTCGCATATCATAGCTCCATCATATAATTCATAGAAAGGATCGCTGCTTTCGTTTTTCGTCCGTTTACATGTTTTTTCGATAAATTTGACGGAAAATAGGATTCAAACTGCACGTGAAGAAGATACAACTGGTTGTTGTCGTACATAATTAGATATAGTCAATATGATCAGAAGATAATCGCTGACTTTTTATCTTCATATACATTTTCGACGGTTTGTCACTGTCTGGATGATAACTGAATGATTATTTCCAATGATGAAAACTCATCTTAACAAACTATTTCTGCTTCACGATGATTGTCTCAAAATAGTCAATCGAAAATTACAGAAAGGTTTTCGACGACTGCTCCCTTTCTCTCAGTTTCATTTGTAGGGCAAAATTTAATATATCGCTTTTACAACAAATGAAATCCGAAAAGTTACTCACCCAATAAATTTGTCGTGCTGGGCTTGATGTTGTTGCATCACAATCCGTACAAGATTCAAATGAAGGAAGATGATTCAATGAGTCTTATCTAAAATGATGCATACATATCAATACCATACACAACGAAAAATGAATACACGCATGCGGTTCATGATCCGACACAAAGGTCGTTGTGTTTCATACAATAGGAGCCATATACTATCGTGCAGCACAGAGAGAAATAGCTGATTAGCCATTGTACAAAGCAACGATGCTCTGTGTCTTCTCTGAACCACGTAAACGAATAGTGAAGACAAATGCAAGTTACTGCTGCTTTTATACGCATGGTATTGATGAGTATCAATAATGCACATCAATCAGATATATTTTTTCCTAGTTTTGCTCTCTCATACGGAGAAAATGAAGATGCGCGGAGCCAACTCGCCAGATTTTTCATAATCAATCAATGGTGTATGAAAGCAGAGCGAATTTTTAGTCCCAAAAAAATCGAATCACTCTCTCTCTTTATAAAAAGTCGGAAGAGAAAATTATCTAATACAGTATCATAAGACCATACCCACACCCCTTCATATCAAATTCGGAAGACACTGTCAAATAATTTAGTGTCATGAGCGATCGTATGATAGCATAAATAAAAAGTAGGAAAAGCAATAGGTTAATAAAATATCATAAATGCATGCATGACAGCGTGCAACAGAATAGAAAACAACGAATAGAATGACCGAATGTCATCAATAATTGCATCATGGCGTGATATAAAGTCGGAAGAAAAAATATATTAATAGCGTCTTCAACGATTGCAATACAGCATAAATAAAAAGTAGGAAAAGCAATAGGTTAATAAAATATCATAAATGCATGCATGACAGCGTGCAACAGAATAGAAAAAACGAATAGAAGGATTGAGTGTCGTCAATCATTGCATGGTGACGTGATATAAAGTCGGAAGAAAAAATATATTAATCGCGCCTTCAATGATTGCAAGACAGCATAAATAAAAACTAGGAAAAAGCAATCAATCAATCAAGTATCATAAGGGTACGCGTGGCAACATGAAACACAATAGAAATGAACAAACGATTAATAGTATCCTCAACAATCACATGATGGCGTGATATAAACTAGGAAGAGACAGTCGTCCAGTAGGAGACAACAAGCGACGAGATGATGAGGAATTGAACCAGCCGAATTTTTTGAACTAGATTGGATCGCATCTCGCTGTAACCGACCTGTCAGTATCTATGATTGAACCAGAAAAACCAGCAAAAAACTCTGCAAATTTTATGGCATGTTATGAATGGTAGAAAATTGGACGAATATATGTTTTAAAACGTTACTGCTGAGAACTCAGGAGATGAAACAGTGGTTTGAATATATCTATTTTAGTGAGAAAATGTCATTTGAGTGCAATCAATCTAACGGAATAATTTTCATTAGGTTTCAGATTCGGATTCTAAAAGCACTAGTATGAATGGTAATCACTGAGGAAGAGGTACTATCCAATGTGACTAAATAGGCTCGGTATTATTACGACTTCGAGAAAAGAATCCCAATCATGATAAGTTTCATATGTCTTTAGTTGTTATAACAAAACAAGTACGAGCTCACTGATGATTCATTTTCGAGTTTGTGTTTCAGAAATTCTTTTAGATATTCGGTTCTGAATATCAATTCATTATCATACAAATGGCTGCTAAAAAATAGAAAAAAGAATATTTACAATTATTGAACATTTCAGTACAAGAGCGAAAGTAATTTGCTTTTGCATTTGAATGTCGCTTTCCGTTTCTCAAGACTTCGCTAATGTTAAATGATGATTAATTTTATTATTAGAATTGTTGTATTTTATTATATTTCATGATTCTTTTATTACACATATTTTTTCTGATAACTCTCTCTCTAGTATTTCTGAATATTCAAAATTAACTACCGGATATGGATGACTTAACAAATGATCTGTGGCATTTAATTTTTAAGAGTGTTTAAAACCGCCATAGAAATAAAGATGCAATTCCCCTTTG